>JACSYO010000178.1:255000-282500 GCA_016806645.1 Ophiodon elongatus | reverse complement strand
CTTTTTTTTTTAGGCTACATCCACACTCCCAAGTTTCCATTTTAAAAACGCTTATCTTTTGCTATGTTTGCGCTTGCGTCCATACCACTCCCAAAAACCCAGAAAAACGAATGTTTGAAAACGCTACTGATGACGTGTTAGTTTGAAAACCCCGGGGTTGCCTCGTAGTGTGGACGGGGAAACCGACCGGGGGCCTTTAATAAACGATGATGTAGACACCCGCACTGCTACTTGATTGGGTCTTAGCAGATACGACCTGTCCTTCCCTGATTCGCCGTGCAGCCAGAAGAAAAACAAACAGCCTTGATTATCGATCGACTACCAGAGGTTAATTCAACATGGATACCAGATTACAGGCGTTGCTGACCTTGTTGTTCATACTAGCAGCTGTTGTGCAGTTAAAGTTAAATTCTGATGTGGAGGAAGCAAGCCGTGTATTGGAGCAATTTGCGAGCAGCATGTCCAGCGGCAGCATCAGCCCTACGGAGTGGACGTTTGAAGTCACGGTTTGCGGCTTTGAGGAGGCCGATGGACACAAAACGGAAGACTTTCCTTTTTCTTATCAATGCTTTTTTTGTTCTGCACAACAATTGTGAAGTTCACATAAAAACTGAAAACAAAGAAAAGCATAAATGCTCTCCAGTGCGACAGGGACTTCCAGACATTCGGCAGAGCTACGAGTGTGACAACATAAACCAATTTATAGGTGTTCTTTTTAAAGTATATTTTATATTTGTGTGAGTGAGTGAATAAAACGTGGGTTTTTTTTACCACGAAATCTGTCCAATTGAGTATAGACAGGAAGATCTTAAGTATAAAGCACAACATTTTATTGTTAAAAGACAACTCTTTTTTTGAATGTAACCAATCTACTTCCTGTTTATACCGGCACCCACATGCCCACTGTATGTGAATAGTCACGTGATATTCGTTTTCAGGCGTGTTAGTATGGACGGAAATCTCTTCTAAAACGGTGCTGGAACGCCCATGTGGACATAGATTGTTTTCATTTTAAAACCCCTTTTTAAAACAGAAACATAGTTGTGTGGATGTAGCCTAAGTCTGAACACCTTGTTTGATTAAAAGAAACATGCAATCACTATAAAGTACAATGAAAGCCAAACATAATATGAAATGGAACAATTCATCTTTCCAGACAGGTCTTAGTATTAAAAAGGATAGAAACTTGGATCGCTTGGCCCCCTGAACTGCTGCTTGCAGACCCGCAGTAGTGCTGCAAGAACCTGGTTCTAGATATATGCGAAAGGCGGTCATACATACACACACAGACAGACAGACACAGACAGAGAATCCTTCCTTTCATGGTCACTCAGACCCCATATATCTACGCGTCCACAAGCGGTGGTCGCAATAGCAAAAAGTGTTCAGGAGATAACTTTGAGGGGCAGCTACAGCAAAACTGAATGGAACACAAAAGCTTTGGTCCAGAGATGTTCGGTCCCAAATTTTGTGACGATAAGACATGCACCGATACAGATTCTGGTATCGGTCCAATGCAGACTAAAATAACTGGATCGGGTATTGGTGACAATGGGCCAATCTGGTATTGGAAACCATTATCTTAATAACTAACAACTCAGAACATTTATATCTTTGTTACATTTTGTTTTACAAAGTCACTTCCACACAGTGAGGCATACGGATCGGTACTCGGTATCAGCAAGCAAATAGCCAAAGCCCAGATATCAGTATCCGGCGACGATTGCTCAAATTCTGAAGGAGATTGGCACAATTCAAAATGGCAAAAAAATAAAAAAATAAAATCAATCTCGACACAAGGATAGATTGGTCTGGAACTACAAAATCCAGGCGGAAAAAAAAGAATGAGACTCAGGGTTCAAAGCCTACAGGCCCAAACATTGAGGTCTTTGTTATAATACCACCATCTGGCCAAATTGCACCACATTCTACACGGCACATTCCTTGTTCTCCGGCAAAATACCCGTCTAGTGTGAAGTAGACCGGATGAACGGTTCTTTAAATGTGCGAAGCACATACTTACCCACAGACACAGAGGTTCCTAGCTTTATAGTTTTAAGAAATACTTATTCTCTTTCTTGAGGCGAGGAGATCGATACGACTCCCATGTCTGTATGGTAAATACGAGCTACAGTCAGCAGCCAGCTGGCTCAGCACAAAGACTACTGGCTCTGTCCAAAGGTTCCAAAATACGACCTACCGCGACCTCCGGTCCCCTAATTAACACAAGTTTTATCTTGTTTCTTTAATCATGCAAAAACCAAAAGGGGACACATGACAAGTCGTGGTTTTACAGGGGGGGGTTACACAAGGCATTATTTCTTGGCCGGGTGCAGTCACTTCCAGGAGTCTCCACTGGTTGCCCGGCAACCTCACGCGATGGCAAGACACCAAACGGCTGCCGTCTGTAGCTTCATATTTACATACAGACATGAGGGTGGCATTGATCCACTCATCTAACTCTCAGCAAGAGCAAGGGGATTTCGAAAACGCTCAACTATTCCTGAAGGAATACTTTTCCCCTCTGAGAAATAACTGTGCTTTGAAACATTTGTCTCTACCAACAAGGATGAGCAAGCAAATGCTGTGTGCCGATTCTTAATCCCTTCCTCTGTACAGTGTTTTTTGTTATTTTTATAGATCAAAGTGTACATGACCAGTCGGTGCTGGTGAAAATACTTTGCCACTGGGTATGCTTAGTTAGGTTCAAAACTGTAAACACCCTTATTTGCCGTATTTCATCAGCAATGTGAGCTCTGACGACAACTGTTAATACCTGAACAAACTATCATTAAATGATTGACTAATAAATTACTCAAAACAACTATTTCATAACAATACAAGCAATTCAACACAACCAAATTCTGTATATATATAGTATATCTTACCATCTTTGTCCACTACATTAATAAGTGCAAATGTTAGAGGAACTACGATAAATTGTTGTTAATAAAGTGCATAAAGTTGAATACTTTTCAGCCCACACACAGCTAATGTTAAGGTGCACAATCAACATAGTTACCCTGAAGGGGTGAGAATCTTTGGGAATCTTTTGGTATCATGATTCGATTCTCTATTCAAGACTGATTCTCCATGGACTAAATAGAAAGAGGGGAGCTATTATCAGAATCTCACTCCACTGAAATGTTATGGCCGTGACTTTTCAAATGAAACGGACAGTGGACCGTTATTTTCTTCACGCCACCGCAGTTGGCTGAAGTTTGATACTGCCTGATTTTGGTGCTATGCTTTGCCAACATTAGTCTCTCAGTGACTGGGTACAAACTACTCACAAAATACTTCACCTGCGTCTTGCAAAGCTATTTATTTAAGTGAATGAATCCAAAATGGGCCGAAAGACATGCCTTTTTATGAATCACAAAATATCTTGTGTGTGTGTGTGTGTGTGTGTGTATACGCTGCAAACCGTGGGTGGGTCCCTGAAGCAACATATATACAGCGGACATATTGAACTTTCCATTCAAAAGAAACAGTGAACTTGTACTTTCTGTAAAACAATGTGTATGCAACAAAATGTTTTCAGAGTAGTCTGTAGCGCGGATTATTTAGATTTTTTTTAAATGGAGTCAACAAAAATGATGCTCTGTATTAAGCTTGGATTATTATATATATCCATCCAGTAGATGTTTTACTAAAAGCACCTAATGAAATTCAGTGAGTTATCACAAGATGAAATACCTATAATACATTTATTTAGTCTCTAATGCCTCGCTAACACAGACTCAGCTTGTTGGCTACTTCTACAAGGTTCTGCAGTCGCAAAATGAATATAACTATGTCTAACAGGATAGACGAGACAAAAAAACAACACGAAGTCCCAGTCAAACCTTAAGTTCAATGAAAAGACTCCTACTAAACTGAATGCAGACAATCCAAGCACAAGGCCAACATATGGCAGGCCAAGGCGAGACAAAAAAAAGAAGGATAGATTCTACAAAACAGACCGTAGCGACATACAGTATTACATTTAAGACGATAAATACACAAAAAACAAAGCTGTGTTTTTTTTTTCTTCATAAAAATTGGATTCGGGCAAGTAAGTATTTGTTTGAAAAACAAAAACACATTAACGCTGAACCCTGTATGAGTACTAATTTGTATGGGGACAAAAAATGATAACTGTGACCTGGTGCAATATGAACTCCCTCCTTTTAGTCCAAACTACAGAATGACTCATTATGATAGTGGCTGACTGTTGATGAAGGTGACTGAATAACCAGAATATCAACCATATAAAATAAACTTCCAACAACCTAATTGCGCTGGCAGAACAACACAAATCTTCACTCTCTTCCAACAATTAGCTAAATGCACATCCAATTAGTGTCAGCCTTTCCAACTCTACAGCAGAGGTTAAATGGATCTGTAAACATCTGTCTTGCACAGTCAACAACTTGCCATTCAGCACAGTTGTCCTGCTTGCCAAGGCCAGGGGTTGTTGTGCTTTATGGTCTTGATGCTACTCTATAAACAGTTCTGGGATGTCAAGAAACCATTTCAGTATTACTGGAGTAAACAATCTAATGTGATTAAGAAGAGTCACAAGATACCAGTAAACATAGGTGCCAACTTTGAAACTGCTAAAGGTTTGACTTTTGGGGGAAGGGCACGGGTGGATATCAGGATGCAGTGTGAGATGGTTGAACGTCCATATTTTAAGTGTTTATAATCAATATTTTCATAACAAATGTATCAAATGGCAACGTGAAAAGAATATGACGTGAAAAAAGTGACAACGTGAAAGGGGTCGCTCGTTGGGTTTACCTACAAATAATGATCAACTAAATCTGCAGCTCCTTTTGCTGTACAGCGCATAGAAGCAAGCTTAGGCTCATTGTTTATCTGTTGCACCCTTACTACTCTGGTTAACTATCACCGCTCTCGTAGCATCGTTTTTTGGCTGCAGTGGGCAGTGTTGTTTAGTGAGAAAGCTCTAAAACCCCACCGTTCTCTACCTGCACAGCAACTGCTGATAGACACAGCTAGCAATTGGCTGGTGAACAAAGTAGAGGAATTTAGCAGCTAAAGCCAGAGCTGGATATTTCCATCAGGAGTTGGTAGAGACCAAAAACAGAGCTAAAAGTGACATTTAAACAAATTAATGTTGGATTTAAATTCACCAGGCCAGAAATTCAACTACGAATGAATTATGTTGTTCTGTAACTGCTAGAAATAAGCGACTGTTAACAAGTCCTGCATATCAATTTAAAAACATCACAACTGGTATCTGCTACCTTCAGGTATCCCAAAAATTAGTATGATAAATGTATACAAAACTATATTTTCAATGAATTTGTCTTTCTTTGAAAAAGAAATGCAAACATGAATCCCCTGTTTTGTTCCCCCGCAGTAAAAACAGCTCTCGTGTGTAATATTTGCTTTTCTTGTGTTGACATTTTGGGATCATCCCAATTTTTCCAGTCGTAAAAGAGGTTAAAATTAACTGCTAAACTTGGGAGACCTCGATACTTCAGAAAAATAGTAGCACCTCTATCATGTCACACTCAAGTTATAAACATCATAATACTGATTTGTATGGTATTTCATGTCTATGAGTGTTGTTTGTTTACAGTCTGAGAGCTCTCGGTGACAAAACAAAACAGAGGATTGGGAAACAAGCATTACATAAGAGATGGAGGGCCTCTTGTGACTTAGCCCAACATACAGTAATATACAAAGTTATGAGGGTTATGGCATTTTGCCAGGGGCTGAACACTGATAAATCACGTTGGGACTTGCAAAAAAAACTGTTTTTCGACACCAAGAGACCCCATCAACATACCTTCAACCGTTTGACCATTTCATCGTTGCTGATTTTGTCCGTAATCTCCTTCACTCCGGGAGGATAGGTGATCTTTCCGTCCCCCGCCGGTTTCTGCTGTTGCGGGAACTCCATGCTTGTTGACGGTCTGGTCCACACGGTCTTCTACTGGCCTCTATGGGTCAGAAAACAAAAGTTCAACACAACCATGCTACCGCACTTACCAAAACCTCGTTTTAAGCACCATTGTCATTTGCCAATCATCAACGGTACCCACTGAAACTGACAACACCGTACCTGTGTATTTAACGATATTATAGTCCAGACAACTTTTCAGATAGAAAGCCAACATTAAACCAACATTGTACATATTGTTAGCTCGCATGCTAAAACACCTCGGCTAAACATAAGGTCCATATTTTCCGTAAATGTCCCATCAAACATGGTATCGCCAGAGAAACGAGCTCAACTGCTATTCCGGTCAGTTTACAGCTATGTGGACCGCTAAGTTGTTGGGAAAACACTTCAAAACAACACGAAAGCACCGGCGTATGGCTACTGTCACACAGGTTATCAAATTAGCTAGCGAGCTAGTTGCAGTGCAAACATCCATTGGCAAGCGGCTAGCATTTTGCGGGAAGGAAGTAATGCTAGCAGAGAACGGCTAATACGCGTTAGCCGTGCTAGCTAACTGGTTAGCAACTTTGCTAACTAGCTTACAGGCCGCAAACTCCTGAGGTCCCCATCACATCTCCAGCTACGGACACTCACAGAGGAAGTGAAGTATCCGATTATCTCTGCCTAAAATACGCGTGCTCGTGGTCAGTTCCACTGGTTTACAACAAGAGCAACTACTTTGTGAAGTTTAAAAATCAAGCTAATTTACTTGTTACTGTCTTTTTTCAACTTCGACGCATCGCTTCGTACTGCCGCTAGTTCACAGGCGAAGAAGGGCTGCTACCGTCGCCCTGAGCCCTCCTCTCTCACCAACAACTTGCCCCCACACAGGATTTTTAACACCCTAACAAATGCTAAATTAACCTATTTTCAAATATACAACTCCGACTACAACAGTAGAATATTTGCCAAGCGGCCCCTCGTTTGTATTTACCTCTCAAGTGGGCCGTTTTAATTCATTAGTCTGACACAGGTTGGGTTTAGTTTTCGGCACAAAGCTCTGTGTCCGTTCGGCTCAGTCAGTGCTGTCTGTGTGAAGGCTGGGTGCACAGCGCCTCCCTTGGTCTCACGGGGGTACTGCATAACCAAATACATGGCGGGAGTCAGACACCAACCCAATCACTTCGCACCATTGTGGGTTTTATCTTTAACAAATCTCCCGTGTCAACATTGTGTTGGGTTAGTTACATACGTGACTGTTTTTTAATATGAATTCACACATGTATGATACCATTTTCCTGTTTCGTGTGTGTGTGTGTGCGTGCGTGTGCGTGCGTGCGTGCGTGTGTGTATGCGTGCGTGCGTGCGTGCATGACATACAACTACTACTTCGAGTAATGATAATCATTACCATAATTGTAGTAGATTCTGCTTTTCTATTTTAAAAGGTCGTCTGTCAATACTTGCTTCTGCGACCAACAGCACGTTTACTAATATTGGTATTTCTTCTCATCATCGTTATTACCACTAGTAACTACTAGTAGCACTACTAATACTACTACTAGTACACTATGTGTGGTGGTAATACATTCATCACGTTAACTTTCTCTGTAAACTAAGGAATTGTGAGAGTAGAGACACCTGGTGGTCAACTGGTAGATAACAACTGAAAAAGTGGTTCAACTTTACCCATTTCGTGAACGCTGCAGACCAGCTGCTTTTGTTTTTTCATATCATATTACATCTGACATTGTTTAATGTGTTTGTTCCGTTGGTTATGTGCATCAACCATTTTACAGTGACAGGGCTGCATGAGTACTTTTGCCAATATTTTGTATTTTTCTCATTCTATATGCAGGAGTAGTTTTTCATTGTAACGTTGCTGCAGTTGAATGCACAGACATTGTTCAGAAAGGCCAGGGCCAATTTCAAATCTCAACAGGGACCATGTGACGGGGCAAACTTTTATTTTGACGTCACCGCCTTCACTTCCGGTTTTGACCTCTCTGGCGAACTTGGTCCGGGTTCTCACTCACTTTGCGTAACCTAGTTACTAAACGTACAGTCTTCGGTTCCCGCCGCTTGGAGTGCTGTCAGATATCCCAGCCCGGAGTTGTCTCCCTGTAGTTACTCTGACTGACGCTGCCGAAGCATGTTTTCAGCTCCGGTCCGCCCCCTTTGTAATGCTCAGCTACTTAGTTAGCTCCGTGTAGCCGCGAATGAGAGCGACGTGATGCCCCGGAAAAAGAAGAACGGCCAGAGCCCGGCCAGAGTTCCCGGCGGGTCGCCAGAGCGGGGAAGCCTCGGCCACAACAGGGGTTACCGACCACCGGCGGGATTTGAAGGTGCCATGGCGAACAACTTTCCACCCAGCGCCTCGCTCCCCAGCTCCGTCAAGGAGAACATCGTCAAAAGCATGCAGGAGATGTTCTCGCACCTGGACCCCGAAGTTATATACATCGTGTTGTCCGAGTGCGATTTTAAAGGTGACGTGAGCACTAAACACAGAAGACACTTGTCCAACCTGTTGTGTGTGTTTGTGACTCGTAGGAATGCTATTTAGTGTAGCCACTAGCTGTGTACTTCTGACAGCGTTTTACTGCATGAGATCACTGTATAATGGAGGTCCCAGATGTATTATTACAGTATCAGCAGTCATAGAAAGCACACCTTGCATTTATTTATTGGTTCAGCAACTCACGCACCCTTCACGTGTGTGTTTGTGTGTATTTATCTGTCTCTCTCTCTCTCTCTCTATATATATATCTATATCTATATATATATATATAGATATAGATATATATATATATATATATATATATATATCTATATCTATATATATAGATAGATATAGATCTATATATATACATTTATTTTAATACATATATATTTAATTATTTATATATGTCTGTTTATTTATATATATATATATATATATATATATATATATTTATAAATAAACATAAATATATAAATAATTAAATATATATATATATATATATTTATTTGTGGTTCTGATAACATTGCTGTGGTAAAACTTGTTTTGCTTATTATTATTTTGAAAGCATTTTTTTCCTCCTTCCACTTTAATGTATTGAAAAATTGAATCACAACTTGAAAATTGACCCAGTCTTTCCTGTCTTTTCATGTGTCTGTTGTTTCTTATTGTGTTCTAGTTGAAAATGCAATGGACTCCCTCTTGGAGCTGTCTAAGGCTGCCGAGGTCGCAGGCCCCGCACCGTCCCATGTCTCCGGCTTCGAGCGCACGGCCGCGGCCCTGCTCAGCCCGTGCCGCTCCTCTGGACATGGACCGGAGTCCTCCAGAGCATCCCAGCTGCCCCCCTCTCCTCGTCCCCCCACCAGCCTCCTGACAGAGGAGCTGGACCTGCTCGTTGACCAGGAGCTACAGGCACTAACTGCACGGGGAGGCGTCGAGGAAGAGCGCTGCAGCAGCCAGTATTTATCCGTTGGTGTGCCCGTCTCCTTTCTCCCTCCGCCGCCGTTTCAGCAGCCGGTCCTCCCTGAGCTGCTTCAGGCCAGCCTGCGAACTGGATCTGGAGGGGCCTCTGGAGGCGGCCCGGTTGAGCATCTCTCCGGAACTTCCTCTCCGCTTGACCGGCTCAGCGGTTGGGAAGACGACATCGCTGAGCAACAACAGCAGCAGCAGCAGCAGCAGCAGCAGGCGGTAGATTTCACACACCTGATGGCCGAGTCGCCTGAAGACAAGCCGAAGCCTCCTCTGGACCTGGCGACCTCGGGGCGTCCATCTGCCTTCCAGGCGTATAAAAAGCAGCAAGACCCGTCACACGCTCTCTCAGACGAGGCCGGGGTCGTGCCCTCTGATGCGATGGCCGGAGGAGCGAAAGCCAAGGCGGACACGTGGAATCGGGAGCCGCTTGGCTACATGCCTTTGCCCTGGAACCTGCAGGCACCGATGTTTTCGCCCCGCATCCACAGAAACCAGGGGCCGGCCTTCATTACCCCCGTGGCTCAGATGTCGTCGGCCTGGTCCTGCCAACCCAGGCGTGCCGCTCCCTGGTCGAGTCAGGGCCCTGTCAGTCGAGCACCTCTCAGACCTGCTGCTACCATTCCAAAGTCCTGGACCCTGTCCCCCGCCCCGCATCCTCCCGCCCCGCATCCTCCCGCCCAGCACAGCAGGCTTCGTTTGGAAGGAAAGGTCCTCGTGTTGCTCCGCGGTGCTCCGGGATCTGGCAAGTCGACCTTGGCAAGGTAAGAATTAAAGACATATTTGAGGAAAATGATTGCGAACATTCAGTAAACAGTCTGGTGAAGTGCACGTGTTTGCAATTTGAAATACTTGGTTGTTGTACTATGAAAGGAGTTGCTTGTTCATTTTTTATTTATTTTTGCCAGCAGGTTTGTGTAGCACAGTAACCAGTATTAATATTGCAACCTCTATATATGTAGTGCTTTTTAAAAATCTGACATGTTTGAATCCAGGCAGTTAAGATTTACTAAACAAAACATGTGTGTTTTGTTTGTGCACAGAGCCTTTTTGGAGCACAACCCAGGTGGAGTTAGACTGAGCACGGATGATTATTTCACTCACGATGGAGTTTATCAGTTTGACCCCTCTGCTCTGGGGGAGGCCCATGAGTGGAACCACAAGCAAGGTAAGCCACACACACACACACACACACACACACACCGTTCTGATAAGAAGTGATGCTGCAAGCAGCAAGTCAAAAGTTGTCCGCGACCTTTTTAAAGATTTTTTCCATCATTATAATTGATTGCCATCGTTTCCCTTTTAAGTGTTTTTGTTTCTCTCGTGCCACCTTATTCCACAGCCAAGGAGGCGTTTGAGAGGGCTGCTAACCCCATCATCATTGACAATACCAACATGCAGGGCTGGGAGATGAAACCATACGTGGCTCAGGTCAGTCAGCTTGCTACGTATACATGAAGCATGGGAACTCGGAGGTCGCGTGGCTAACTGATTCGGCTTTATTCAGATTTGATTCATTTGACTCCGTCCACTTCCACTCATAACTGATATGTAATACATGACACCATAAACAGGTCAGGCTGTGTCCGGACCGACTTCAGCTGGAGATGCCAGTTGAATTACACTCGTGCCTTAAACCTCATTATGTATTAACAGTCTCAGAAGCATTTTGTTTCTAAATATCTTATCGATATATTTGTGGATGTTGTACAAATGACTATGTTCTGAACTGTTCTAGGCACTGACACATCAATACAAGGTGCTGTTTCGAGAGCCGGACACTTGGTGGAAGAACAAGCCCAGAGAACTGGAGAGGTGAGAGAGAGAGGAATCATATTAGCATTTGTTTTTAACGTAGAAAGTCAACTGAATAATTTTTTTTGCACATGAAGAGCTGTTGGAGACTACTTGCATCTGTTTTGTTTGTATTTGTCTCTGTGTGCGTACTCAGACGAACCACACACAATGTGCCGGTGGAAAAAATCCGACGCATGCTCGATAACTGCGAGCGCTTCGTCACGGTCCAGTCCATCATGGGTTCGAGGATGCCTGAGATGAAACAGCGCCTCCTTCTGGAGGACAGTGGCTCGCAGTGAGTTTCACCTACGAATGTCTTATTCAGAGGTCGGTTGTACTTAGCTCCATCCAAAAAACTAGACGGCGACGGCCAAAAAAAACGAGATGGCGACGATCGAAATTGAGGCTTCAAAAACGTCAGTCCACAAACCAATGGGTGTTGTCACGATGACCACGCCCTATACTTATGTACAGTCTACGGTCGGGACATCTGCTTTGCATCACATTGCGTGTGCATTAAGAAGACCCAGTCGTGAATCACGTCACCTGGAGAAGCATGTAATAAATGAAAATGAAAAACTAATAAATAGTTTTTAGAAACATAAAAAATGATTATTCTGTTTGTTTGTTTGTTTTTTAGAAATGCACAGATATTACCTGGTAATAAAAAATAAATGAAAAACTTTGGGTTAAGATGAATCAAATTACTAAATTAATATCATGCTCATCTAATACACATGAATCATCAAACATCACTGGGCGATTGTGCTCCCATCAATAGTTATCTTACCAAACATAATCTCTCTTGTTTTCTACAGGCTTGTGACTTCTAAAACACCCTGTCCTGACCTTGTCGGGCAGCCTGGATTGGCTGAGGGATGTAAGAAATCCCGCCCTCAGCTGTACTCCTCCCTCCCTGACGTGTCATCCATTGGCCGTTGTATTGAAGTGGGAATGCTGGAAGATGGCGGCCACAAATCCACGGAGTCCCTCAATTTCCAACCCACTGGAACTCTCGCGGAAAACCCTGCAATGCTCGTCAGGGTCGATGACATAGATTTGGGCGAATTAGATGCTGAGTTAGAGGCCCAGTTAGAGCTGAATCATCCAATAGGAGATCAGAGAATCCCAGACTGTATTGTGGAGTCAGTGATGAGTGAAGATCCTCGCGGGGATGAGCTGCCCGTGGCTTTCTCTGAGTCCATAGCGCAAAGAGTGCGGAGAGAGAGGCCGAGCAGGAGGTCTTGTTTCGACAGGACGGAGCCAGCAGATCTGGTGAAAGACATGAACCAATCAGACGGCGAGGCGGAGGAGGCAGAAGGGAGTGAGGCGGCGAGGGATGGGGGAGAGAAGGGAAGGCCTCAGATGTTGGACTTTGCGGGAGATTGGCCTTGCGGCGTGTCCCTCGAGCAGCGTCGGGTGATGAGAAGAGAAGGTCATAAAGACGGAAATGGGAAGGAAGAGGAAGGCGAGCTTCCTGATGCTGACAAAAATAAAGCGAAGGTGCAGCCGGGACCCGATGTGACGGAGTTTCAGAAACTTCTTGATCTCATTCAGACGGGAGCCGCCGAAATTCGGACGGGCTCTTCCCGTTCGTCCTCGCTTTCTCGGAGCTCTGAGGTGGAACTGGAGAAAGAAGAAGAGGAGGAGGAGGCGGTGGCGGTCAACAGTAGCAGAGGTGAGTTACCCGACTGCGTGTTGGATTGGAAGGCGGCTGACTCTTGTAAGGTCAGAGAATCAAGAATCGGCGGCTGGGAGGGAATTGCAGAGGGAAAGGAAGCCACAAGAGGAAAGGATCATGTGTTAGAGATCGGCAGCGACTCTGTGGATTTGAAAACGACCGACCCAACGAATCCCATCTCAGCTCTTACTGCTGATCTGCTGGTCTTCTCCGAAACTGTGGAGCCAAATGTGTGCCATGATGGAGTGGGAGGCCACAATGTCGAAGGTGATGTTGGCGCAGGGCCGGCCGCTGGTCATACTGATACGGACAGGGCGGAGGAATGCAGAGAGACTAAAGCTGATGGGAGTCTCATTAGCGAGGCGAGTCAGAGTCCTGCGTGGGAGGGCTCTGTGGAGGCCGAAAGCAGTGCTTTGAGTGGAGGCAGTCAGGAGAGAAGGCAGCGGCAGGGCCGTAGATCGGGGAAACAGTGCAAACTGGCGCTCACCTTCACTCAAAACTGCCCCGCTCCCTCACAGAGTTCTCTCGAAAGTCCCAATAGTGCCGCCCAAAGCGTGACCAGCATTCAGAAAAGCACCAACACAGACGTGGAACCTGACCGGGGCCCTAAACCCGACCTTGACCTGTCCAGATCCGACGCACGCCTGCAGCCTGCGTCCCCGCTTCCCCCGGCAGACACGGGCAGCCCCACCCAGACGGATCCTCAAGACTTTGCCCTTCTCTGGCGTCTCAATCGCCGAGGCGACGCAGTCTCCGCAGCGAGTGCCCTCCCTGGCGGCGGCGGCGGCGTAGTGCTGTGCGGCGACTCCTCCCGCTTTGTGCCGGAGCTGTCCTCTGCCGTCTCCGCGGCGGTCGCAGTGCACCCGTCCACCCACAGGGAGGTGCCCTACCACGTGGCGCACGAGAAGGGCACTCAGGTGGAGGAGAAGGAGCTCGGGGCAACCCAAGACCGCCTGGAGAGCCTGCGCATCCTCAGCCGCCACTTCAAACTGGTTAGTTTTGACACGCTGGAAGATCTGTACGACAAATGCCACCAGGACCTCGAGTGGACGACCAACCTGCTGCTGGACTCTGAAGAGAGGTTCTTCAGAGAGGACGATGGGGAGGAGGAGGATGGCGCTGGGGGTGGAGGAGAGCGGAACATGTCCAGTCTGTGTGGAGCTTTAGGAAAACCTGAAGGGACCAGGTTACGCCCTAATGTGCCAGTTGAGCATTGCCCTGAAGGTCGGCCACAGGGAGAGCCAGCTGGGTTTGAGGAGGTGACTCAGCAGTCTGCAGTCAGTGAGTCAGATGAGAGCGCCGACAATACCGACGCACAAAGTTTTGGAGGTGCCGCTGTTCCAGTTCGAAACCAAGACACAAAAACTTCTCAAGAGGATCCGAGTGGGCCTCGGGCAGCGAACGAGGGAGAGAGACGCGCCGAACGCAAAGCGACATCGGAAGCTCCCCCAGAATGCCTTGCTTGGGGTGAAAGCTTCGATGATGCTGTGATAATTGAAGAGTCCAGAGTTGAGATGGAGGAGGAGATCGCCAGCATTGACGAGGTCCACCGGCTGCTGCAGGCCGAGCTGGAGGAGATGGAGAGAGATCAGAGGGAGAAGGAGGAGCGGTCCGGAAGGAGGCACGTGGAGGAGAGGAGGAGCAGACACCTGGACATCCAGAGCGTGGAGCTGAAACTACCCACTGAAGTGGCGCTGCAGCTAATTGAACTGTTCGGCCCCGTCGGAGCAGACCCAGGTAACAACCACACAGGTGTCACACTGAGGAATATTCTTTTCAAACGCATCTAATACTCGGACGACGACAACGCAGGCCTCAAAGCGTCCGTGCCAAAAATAATGGAAGTAGTTGTCTAGACTAAAAATAACCTCTCCACAATATTCAGGTGCATGCTCCGCTGATGACTATGCAGTGCAGATGGACCTGAGCCTGGCCAAGCTACTCCACCAGAAGTGGAAGGAAACCATTCAGGTGAGCTCTTCACCGCGACTAGAATCAATATGTTTGTGATGCTTATAAACCTACACTGATGATACCATGATTTACTGTGAGTGTTCATTTGACTGTGAATGCTGTTTTACAGGAAAAGCAGAGACAAGCAACTCTCTCCTTTCACTTGCTTCAGGAGAGTAAGTCCACACACACACACACACACACACACACACATACACACACACAGACACAAACTTAAAGGTGCAGTGTGTGTAGGATTTAGTGGCATCTTGCGGCAGAAACATGGCTGCCAGCTCTGTGAAGAGATACGGATGGCTCATTCTAAGGTAACGAAGACACAGCAATTCTTATTGTACTATTATTACTCTAAAGAAAACATACTTATAAATATTATCATTGCTGATGGATCCCCCTAAATGCGACACACTGTTCCTTTTAAAATCCACGATGTTCCTTTTTACGTCCATGGAACATCATTCAATGGTACTGGCAGCATACATTTTGTTGCATTCACATTTGACTTTACATTTCCGAACAGTGTTTACTGATCTTGTCCTCAGACATCACATTTAGTTTCACAACCCTTTTTGAATGACTGTGTAGGTTCAGCCCACTGGGGTGAGTCACGGGGGGCCCGACCCGGATCACGAGATCGGACGCAGCTGGCACATTTCCCGATGAGCGCGGAGGGTCATGCGTCTCTGGACAACCAACCGGGCGGCCGGATGCCGTTCATGGACCACTGGAACATGCCGCACCCCCACGTGTCTCTCAGAGACATCATCAAAGAGGAGCAGGCTTTGCAGAAGAACGTGGAAAAAGTAAGTATCCATACATCTCCCAGTTTCTTTTCCTCTCTCTGCGCCGCCACACGTCCTGACTCCCCCTTTTCCAACCCTCCTTTCTCTCAGACCAGACAAAGTCGTGCGGACCTGGACCGGCGCGATGGAGCCGCCCTGTTGAAGGAGAACCAGCTGTTCTCCCTCTTCC
The DNA here is from genome assembly GCA_016806645.1 of Ophiodon elongatus. Classification (NCBI taxonomy): domain Eukaryota; kingdom Metazoa; phylum Chordata; class Actinopteri; order Perciformes; family Hexagrammidae; genus Ophiodon; species Ophiodon elongatus. The sequence goes on along the minus strand of JACSYO010000178.1, from coordinate 266,711 downwards.
CCGCCATTGACAGGCATTTCCTCCAGGACATCTTCAGAGACAACAAGTGAGAAAACTGTATTCACTTGATTTAGTTGACAGAGACTTTGATAATTGATAATACAAACGGGCTATTTTTTTGCCGTTTCCTATAGCCAGCAAAAACACATTTGTCCGTTTTCTCTTTCCATAGCTACAGCCTGAGCCAGACGGAGCTGTTTCTCCGCTCTCTGCTGGAGGAGGAGCCCGTCAAGACGGTGGTCGCCCCAGAGGCTCCTCGCTCCGACCACCTCAGAGCAGCCAGCAAGGAGAGGGAGAAGGTATGTGTAAAGATACATATATACTTTGTAGTCTCGTGTATGACGTCTATCTATAGACCTCTGTATCGTTATTTATTTTCCTCGCCGTTCTCTTTTCGCATTTATTTGTCATCTTTAGTTGCTGTGTTTGGAATAATGACGTATGTGATATGATTCTTTTTTTTTATGTAACGCATGACTCCATTATATATATTGTACTGCCTTATTTCACAGTTCAATGTTTCCGTTATATACATTTTGCAGCGGCGGCCTTCAAAAACTTTATGAAATAAATTCAAATGAAATGAGAATTAGCTGCTAGCCTTACTTCCTGTTGCTAGGAGTCTACTTTGCCGGGAGGGGAGTGGGCTGCGCCCTTACTTAGCTGTCCATTTCACGCTTCTTTCAACTTCTTAGCCGTAAATAACTGTTTTGATGTCTTCCAGTCCGGCTTTCGACAGCACCACAGTACTGAAACTGCTCTTGTTAAGGTTTTCAACGACATCCACTTAAACACAGACAGTGGCAGAATCTCAGTCTTAGTATTACTGGATCTCAGTGCTGCATTCGACACGGTCGACCATGACATACAACTAGACAGACTACAGGTCTGGGTAGGACTCTCTGGCGCAGCACTTAACTGGTTTAAATCCTACTTGAAGGACCGATACAAATCTACATAACTATATCACATGGGGACTATAATCCCATACACGGGCTGGGTAAATGCATTGAACAAATCAACAACTGGATGTGCCAGAATTTCCTTCAATTAAATAAAGATGAAACAGAAGTAATTGTTTTTGGTAGCAAGGATGAACGATTGAAAGTCAGCGCTCAGCTTCAATCACTGATGTTTAAAAACCACAAACCAAGCCAGAAATCTAGGTGTAGTTATGGATTCAGACCTCAACCAGCTATATATACTAGCTATATCAAGACAATTACAAAATTAGCCTACTATCACCTGAAGAATAGAGCAAGGATTAGAGGACTTATGTCTCAACAGGATTTGGAAAAACTAGTCCACGCTTTTATCTTCAGTAGACTGGACTACTGTAACGGTGTGTTTACAGGTCTCTGTAAAAAGTCTGTCAGAAAGCTGCAACTGATTCAGAACGCTGCAGCTCGAGTCCTCACTAAGACCAAGAAAGTGGATCACATCACTCCAGTTCTGAGGTCTTTGCACTGGCTTCCTGTCCAACAAAGAATTTACTTTAAAATCCTGCTGTTGGTTTATAAAGTACTGAATGGTTTAGGGCCTAAATACATTTCTGATCTGCTGCTACCTTATGAACCATCCCGACCCCTTAGGTCGTCTGGGACCGGTCTACTTTCTGTTCCAAGAGTCAGAACTAAACATGGAGAAGCAGCGTTCAGTTTTATGCTCCACATATCTGGAACAAGGTCCCTGAAAGCTGCAGGTCTGCTGAGACCCTCAGAGACCCTCAGCTCCTTTAAATCCAGATTGAAGACTCTTCTGTTTGCTGTTGCCTTTAACTGAACCAGATTCAAGGATCTTAATCCATTTCTGCATCTCACTACTGTATTTCATTTCTTAAACTGCACTGCAACTTTTATTCTATTTTTTTTAGCTTTTTAATGTTTTACTGACCGTTTTAAATGTTGTTTTTAATGTTTAAATGAATGTTCTTAATTGTTTTTAAATCTTCTTTTCTTTTCCATTATGTTTTGATGCTTAATGGTTTTATGTGAAGCACTTTGAATGTGCTATACAAATAAACTTGCCTTGCCTTCTTTTTTTTTAAATTAAATTTGTCAGAGGCAGAAGCCCCTGGAGTCAGCCGTACCCGACTATCAGGATACAGAGGACCCAGAGTATGAGGACTTCAGGGCCGAGGCCACACAACAGAAGGGCCGACAGCTTGAGTGTTTCTCCAAGGCGGCCGAGGCCTACAAGCAAGGTCGCAAAGAAGTGGCCTCATTTTACGCGCAGCAGGTGAGAAGCTTGAATGTCTTTTATGAATTAATTTCACCTGTGAGTTTTTATTTAATAACTTTGGGGACAGGGGGGTGTGGGGCAAATATACTGTATTATCTCCAAACTTTATCACTGGATGAGGATGTGGATGAGGCCCTGCAGCATCCTCGTGTTTGTTTTATTTTGAAGGTTCAGCTCTTCTTTTTATAAATAAAGGAGTCTACGCTCACAGTAAACGAGTTTGCATCCTCTCTTTTGTAGGGACACCTGCACGGCCAGCGGATGCGTGAGGCCAATCACCGCGCGGCAGTCCAGATCTTTGAGCGGGTCAACTCCTCACTGCTGCCCAGCAACATCCTGGACCTCCATGGGCTGCATGTGGTTGAGGCCCTGCAGCATCTGGCCCAGGTCTTACAGGACAAAACCACAGGTAATGAGCACTACGTCGTACTGTATACACTCGGTTACCATCAGCTGTGTTACTAAACGCCAAATCAGGATAGTTAAGACTGTGGACCGGGCTCAAGTAACACAGACAGCCCACCCTTATTGTTTGATGAGCCAGATGATTGAGGTGAAAAAAAAACCCAGAAATGACCATAAACAATTGGTTTTACACCAAATAAGAAAATATTCCATGTGTTACATGTTCCATGGGCTATGTATGAACAAACAGATGCCTCTCTGTCTGCGGTTCCCATGGATCCTCACATGCATCTTTGTGGGGACCGGCAACACACACATACTATATGTGGGCAAGTATGTGTGTGTACACCATAGCCCGTACATAAGAAGTGGACGTAGCCGTCGTGAGGTCACCCATTGGTTTGAGGACTGCCGCTTTGAAGCCTATAGTTTGGCATTTCGGCCGCCGCCATCTTGGTTTTCGGCCGTCGCCATATTGTTCTTGTTTCTTTTGCAACAAGTGAGCGAAAGTGACCATGTATTTGGACTGCGGAGTAACTGTATACGGCTCTGGCAGCGACCTGTCAATCAAAGTAATATCACCCTAAAGCATACCCTGCTTTATTGTCTATTTGACTCTAAATGGACCATAATTTCCAGACTTCAAACTAGAGATTGAGACCATAAAGTCATGTTTACAATGTTTACTGAGGGAATAAATCAAGAGAGAAGTAGTAGTCTCTTCTCATAGATTTCTTTACAATCAGGCCTCTTTTTGCAACCAGAGGAGTCGCCCCCTGCTGGTCAGTAGAGAGAATGCAGGTTTAAGACACTTCAGCAACGGCTTCACTTTTCAGAACTGGAGGTTGCCACCTGGTGTACACGCTTAATTAGAATTTGGGAAGGGCTGAGCTGTGTAAAAAAATATATAGTAATCACTCATACAGAGCATTGAAAAAAATCCTGTTGGATTATGGGTAAGGGTCCAACTGTGACTCTTGCTTTAACAGGTTAGGTCGGTTCTGTTACGCCGACGCTGTTGCATGGTGCACATCTAAATCCTGTGAGGGGTCAGAACATCTCCTGAGTTAACGTGACTGTCTTCTGCTTTTGTGTTCTGTGCGTCTCCGGCCTGTTCCTCTGTAGACTGTGAGCAGGGTCTGTGTCGACCTCAGCTCTCTGTCATCACGGGAAGAGGGAACCACAGCCAGGGGGGCGTGGCCCGCATCCGCCCCGCCGTTATAGACTACCTCACCAACAAACACTACAGGTATGCGCACACACACACACACACGCACGCACGCACGCACGCTCATACACAACATGTACATCGTCACCCACCGTTTCTCCTATCTCTTCATCTCTCAGGTTCACTGAGCCAAAGCCAGGTCTCGTGTTGGTCTCTTTGAAGTGAGAAGAACCTGGTTTACTGGAGTCGAGCTAAAGCTGCTGTGGAAGACGACACACACACACACACACACACACACACACACACACACACTCTGTCTCTCTCTCTCCTTCCACAATGCCACATTCTACAGTATTTACAGTATGGTGCACGCTCATCCTGTCTCTTTTTTATCCAGCAGTCGTGTAATCCACTCTTTTTTTTAAATTGAGAGGCATTTTAGTTAAAATCTTTTTCTATTGTGTCTATGAAAAATAACTCCGTAGGCATGCAACACAAATGAGGTATTTTTATGCTGCTGTGAAGCTCGAATGTATGTACATTTAAAATGTAAAAAGGTTTTATAGCGTGACCTATTGTTTTATCTACATTTTAAAGAGTATGATAAAAAAAAATAGGAAACCGCTGTGTTTTGAACGCTTCCTGTTGAAACAAGACGTTATTTAATCTTTCTTACATTCACTGACGCGGAGTCATGTTTGAGACCTAATGTGAGGATTTTAGGAAAACCTTGAATGGATCATGATTGCGCTCTCTCTGCTTGGAGGCTGCTCTCTAGGGATTTAAGTGTTGCGGCATTTTGTTTTTTAAATGCATTTTAAGCATTTTACTTGATGCCAATCCTACATTTAATGCAACTTGCCACCAAACCAGATGCTGAGTAGGAGGAGAGTTTTTTTTTTCTTTCTCTGTCTTGGTTGTCGGGTTACAGTGCATCTCTCAGACAGGAGGTGAGCCTGAAACTCTTCAGATGATCAAAAGGCCGGTAAATGGGTTGAACACATGCTCTGAGTTCCGCCGCGATCGGCCTCTTTTCCCAGCAGCCGCCTCAGCAACATACTGCAAGCGTTCATTTACTTAATACTAATATATTGATATTCAAACTCAGGTAAAAGATTCCACATTGTTAGGTTTCTCTCGGGGCCAGTCGATCACTTCCAGACTGTTCCTGGTGGCTTTTTTAGTTTTTTTTTAACCCACTGTGCCAAATCCTTTATTCCTCAGGTTTCTACAATATTTTTGTAGGTTTAAAACAGCTCCTGTGTGATATTGTTTTCGTAAAGGTGCATTGACAATGTTGAATTTTTACATAATCTTATTGAACACAAATTGTATTTTTTTATTAATTTGTTCAAAGGTTTTATAGGGGATATTGTATTGTGGAATAAACTACTATTTGTTTACAGACTTGTGTTTTGTGGATATGTCATAGTGGAAAACATAACCCCGTGCTACAGCTGTTTTAACAAAACAAACCATTACTAAACCCGTTTCAGTTATTTTATATTAGTCAGCGTATCAAAAGACTTTGAGTGATATCATGTATATGGTGCCTTTTCTATAAAATGGAAGTGATGCTGATTTACAATGTTTTCTACAAGTCAATACAAAGAGATCGTGTTCTACAAATGATAACTATTGTTTCATAGCTTCCCCAACATGTATACAGTAGTATATAAAGCCAGATTTCAAAAGAAAGATCTCTCACTGGGTCAAAAATATATAATCCCTTAGGCAGATTTTTTTTACTGGACTAATGCATTTTGGGAACCCGATGAAATCCATGTGGCTGGGATGTAGCGGAGGGTGAAAGCATGACTCAGTGCACATTTTAATACAAAAAGACTTGTGTTTATGGCACAGACTGATATTTACTCATTTAGGTGGTAGCAGATCATGAGCTATTCACTTGTAAAATAAAATACGAAGGGATTTATTAGTGTGACCGTTGACTAACAATATATTTGGAGTGTTGCTAACGGGAGAGAAACGCGAGAGTAATACATGTAAAATAGTACTCCACAGATTTATCATTGCATTGATTAAAAAACATTTTTTGTAACAATTCTTTGTGGCAGAATTTGTTTTAGTCCACACATTCTTCTTCCTTGTCAACACCTGGTGCCTACATTACCCACGGTGCAACTCGACCGCTGACAGTTTGGAAGGAGATGCGGGTGTGTTAATCTAGTAGCGGCTAACGTAGCCCGCTAGACCCGATCCGAGACGAGGAGCTGGTCACAGAGGTCTGGTGAACCAACAGATTGTGTTTGATTTTTAAACTTGTCTTCAGAACCAGCTGACGCTGACTCAAGTGACCTCACTTGAGGCAGTTTCTCAGATTTCGTGGGGCAGCTCCCTCAACAAACCACAGAAGTTGTTGCATGCTTGTTCTCCCCAACAACTGTGTTGTGTAAAATCCTAGACTGTATATAAGAAGTGGACGTAGTCATGGTGACGTCACCTCATTGGTTTGTGGACTGCTGCTTTGAAGCCTCGAGTTCGACGATTCCGCCGTCGCCATCTTTGGATTACGGTCGTCGCCATCTTGTTTGGCAACCAATGAGTTACCATATTTGGAATGCAGAGGAGTGACTCTTAGACGCCGTGTACGGCACTGGTAGCGGCAGCGACCTGTCAATCACAGTAGCCCTGCCCTAAAGCATACTCTGCTTTATGGTCTATTTGACTCTAAATAGACCATAATTTACTAAATGAACATCATGCTGTATTGAAGAAGACTTTAAACTAAAGAATTGAGACCATAAACTCATGTTTACTATGTTTACTGAGGGAATAAATCAAGAGAGAAGTAGAGTCATTTTCTCATAGACTTCTATACAATCGGGAAAGTCGCCCCCTGATGGCCATTAGAGAGAATGCAAGTTTTAAAACACTTCCGCAGTGGCTTGACTCGGCAGAACCAGAGGTTGCCGCCTGTATAAAATCGGCGAACCTCCATTAAGTGAGTTAGAGATACAGAGCATTGTATCTCGAGTGGAAGGAGGTCCACTTCTGATTACACAGCTCTCTCTGTGTACCAGCATCACCGCTGTGATGGGGGCAGTGATCTTGAAAAAAAATATTTTATCTTAACCACCTGGGAGCTCTGCTGCTATGTGAAATGCCTGATAAAATGGTACAAATCCACAGCTGCTGTGGGGGAGGTGAGCAGATAACGAGTCCCACCTCCTCACTCTCAACTAGCGGATGTGTTTTACTTTTCTTCTCTGTCGTACTTTCTCACTTCCCTCCTCTGCTTAACTACTAACCTCGCCGTTGTCAGGCAGGTGCCAAAATAATTCATCTCTGTGTTCTAATTAATACAGACTTTAGAAATAGCATTTGAGGGTATCCAGTTTGGCAGATAATTAGTAATAACTAAACCGTTTCTGGACTTTAAAGGCTTTTCACTTCTTTTTTGTGTCGGGCCGTGGAGGCGGCAGCCAGCATCCGCCCGTTGAAGATCTAGAAGGCTGACAGGAAAGGTAGTTATCTTGTTCTTTGTCTTGATACAACACCGTGTTGCTGATGTTACTAGTCCATTCTATTCTATTTGTAAATTTAATTAAAACTCCATAATGGTGGCAAAACCCTGAACTTATTTCAACTGTAAACCTATTAAAAACCTTTTAAGTTAGATCTTCCTTCGAACAAAAAGATAATTCTGAATGAGTAAAGAAATATGTTATTGCATGTAAACCAAAAGAAAAGCCTGTTACATGAAGTAAGAAGAGTTAAAAGTTGATTGGTTAAATCAGCTGCACTGAGGGTTTTATGACTTCATTTATAATTAATGTAATCTTTATTATTTAACAGAAGGCTGAGAGTGACTTCTTTTGTGTGAGATCATTTAGAAAGTTCAATTGTGGGAAGAAAAAAAACCCCACTGATTGACGTGTACCGCTTACGTTATGGTGGTCTTTCCATCTGTGTCATGGCAAGTGGTTTTGAGGTTGTGACTTGTTATTTCTGCTGCTCAAATACAGCTGTCAAACTTTAATGCAACAGAGAAGTCATACATTTTTTTTTAAAAAAACATCACATTTTGTTGATCGAAAATAAGAAAACGTCACAATGTGCATCTAATGCCACTTTGTCATACAGTAACCCACGGAGACATCCTCTTCCTTTATGAGATGCTCGTTTATGGTGGGCTGGTTATGAGGGAGACCCATGAGAAGAATTGGTGACAGACAGGTTATATATATATATATATATATATGTGTATGAGCTTGATAATCCAGCAAACACAGATATATTGTTAATAAGCCCCTGTTTGAGTCTTGGGGATCGAGCTGTGAATGCTGGGTCACACCCAAACACACAGAATCGTTACTTCCGTATTTAATCGCCACATTGTTATGTTTTCCTTTTTGCACTAAATATAAGACATGTCTGTCACAAAAATAAAAGAAAAAAATTAATGTAATCTGCCACACGCACAGTACTCTAGCAGTTGACTGTTTAACAGGCATCTTATTTGTCGTGCAGAACGTGTTAAGAGCCACGCTGCGCTAGCTATCAACGTTGAGCTGCATGCCATGTGAGGAGAGGCCGACCGGAGGGGCTTCATGTTGCTGACGTGTCCTCTCTTCCTCAGTAGATTCCTCTCCTCCCCTCCTCGTCTCTGAGAGGGCCGACGTGTTTGGACAGAATGACGGCCCGAGGACAGACGCCAGACCGCGCTGCAGAGACCCGGAACCAGCGAGACGAGACCAGGGGGCCCGGAGACCGAAGACGTTAACGTGAGGCCTACTCCATATCAGAGACGTTTGAGGACTCTGTGGAAAGAGAGAGGTCGTAGGTCAGGTCACCGCTGACATCTCCAGGTATGGAGTTACTACCGGCCGTGAAAACGACCACCTGAACACGGGAGCACAGCACACGCAGAGGAGGGATCGGCCGCCATTGAGTACCTGGTGAACCCCAAGCCTCTGAAGATCAAGAGAGAAGACCCCTGAGACCCCTGATACCCCTGAGACCCCTTCAACGGGACCACAGACACCTAGAGGTGCGAGACTGTCGGAGGCGGCCATGAACGAAATGGAGGAGATGTCGGTGAAGTGCGTCCTGGTCGGGGACAGCGCCGTGGGCAAGACTGCGCTGCTGGTCCGCTTCACCTCAGAGACCTTCCCGGACAGCTACAAGCCCACGGTGTTCGAGAACACGGGGGTGGAGGTGTACATGGATGGGGTTCAGATCAGCCTGGGGCTGTGGGACACGGCGGGCAACGACAACTTCCGACAGATCCGTCCGAGGTCCTACCAGCAGGCCGACGTCGTCCTCGTCTGCTACTCCGTGGCCAACCCCAACTCGCTGGCGAGCGTCCACAACAAGTGGATCACCGAGGTCCGGGAGTACCTGCCCAAGGTGCCGGTGCTGATCGTGGCCACGCAGACGGACCTGCGGGAGGCGGGGGCGTACCGGGGCAACTGCATCTCGGCGGCGGAGGGGAGACGCCTGGCTCATGAGGTCCACGCCAAAGGCTACCTGGAGTGCTCGTCCTTGGGTAACCGCGGCGTGCAACAGGTGTTTGAGTATGCTGTGCGGATGGCCGTGAACCAGGCCAGGAAACGGGCCAGGCGACGGATGTTCAGCATCAACCAGTGCAAGGTCTTTTGACCTTTGACCTTGACTTGACGGGAACCTGAGCCTTCTTGAGAGGACTTTTGACATAATGCGTCTAAGCGTGCTGTTCAGACTCAGCGGGGACCAGGGCTGTATTCGTCTTACACGCGTGTGGTTCTTCTTCTCGAAATAAAAGACTCGCACGAAACTCGCACCATATTTAATAAGCAGAATTTCTAGTTCTACTTTGGTGTGATCCAGAAAGAGACGAAGATTCTTCTGATCCGTCTGTGAAGTGAACCACAGCACGTCACACGGTTGGATTTAAAACGGGGCATCAGAGATGTTTCGTCTTTCAGAAATTCTCTATGAAGAACGTTCGGTGTGAAGAATAAAGCACTTGAAGCTTTAATATTGAAGGTGCACGTCATCTCCCAAAGAGGGAAGCATCCTAATATCTCAGTTTGCGGTTGGATCAGCAAATTAAGTTTTGAATCGTAGCGTAAAATGAATATGTGACTTTACTACCACAGATAAAAGGACACAACTGGGTTTTGCAGTTGCATAAGCTTTTTACAGATTTGTCGAAATCACACAGTTTATTCTAATGCTCCTGAAATGTAATGAATATGAAATCAGTAAATAATGGTGAGTGCATGTTGTCGGCAATGATTTAAACTCTTCAACATAAGCCCAAGGGGTCCATATGTGGCGCATGGAGCGCCACATATAACATATTCTCTATTATTGCTCCAGAGAGGATCATATTTCATCAGACCAGACCAGGAAATAAACCGTCAGTCGGTAAAAGAGCTCTATATGTTTCTCTAGATTATAAATGCATTTATATATATATATATATATATATATATATATATATATACGTGTATATATACGTGTATATATACTGTGTATATATATACGGATATATACATTTATTAAATGTCAAATCTATTTGGAAGATTTTTATTGACTCAGACATTACATTTTGAAATTTGACTAATGCATGACAGTCAATTTTCTTTTATTTTACATTAATGAACAATGCTCGCCTGCATTAATTGTATTGATATACTCAAGATAATTGCTCAGTTTATTTTATATTATTTTTATATTAGTGGAGGATCCAATTCTTTTTTTTTTTTTATTCTATCATAAAGTAAAGAGACATGAAACATTAAAATTATAATTTTTCCATTTTATTTAAACTATTTGCCACATGTTAGCGACAACTGCGGATGTTTTGTGAATTGAATTTGTTTTTATTTAACTGTATACCTCCTTTTAGAGAATATGAGAACGATATTAAGACATGACCTGCGACCTATGTTCCTTGCAAGCGTTCATGAATTAAACCTAAGGATGTAACACGTTGAAACAGTATTGTTTAATTTATAAAAAAAAGCAAATAAAAGACTGGGAAATCATCTGCGAGTGTTTGAAATATGTCCAATCCTTTTCCTCCATAATGGCTGTGTTATCTCCTCTCTGGTTTCCCTCTCTGTCTTCACAGGGAGTTTGCATTTGGTTTGAATTAGAAGAGCAGATGTTGAAAGGTGCACATTCGATATGAAAGCACCATTTTCTCGACTTCCACTTTGTCTGACCCGAATAAACTCGAGAAGAATCACGGTGTCATTCAAAGACCTCGTATGTCTGCTTTGTATGTGTACTCTCATATAATTATGGCCACTTTAAATAAACCGATTTCATCGAGTGCCATACTTTGTGTCTGATGTACATACCGATGTACATACTTCTACTACATGTACATCGCGTGTATCTAAAGGAGCTATAAAGCAGGTAATGTCTGTCTGTGTGTTCTCCACTCATCTGGAGGAGCAGCTCATCTGAGTGTTTGGTCGGGGGTCGGGGGTCGGAGGCCTTGTGGAGCGCTTTGTCGAGTTTGGTGCACTTTGGACTCGCTCAATCTTTAACTCATGACTTTAGCATCGGTTTAGTCAAAGCGAGCGACTAACATTCGACCTGTTTGGAAATAACTTTTTGCTCCGTGTATTACGCCGATGTTTCTGACCGTGAGTCCGTGTGTTTTTCCAGGGCGGCATTTGGTGATTTGAGGGGCCCCTGGCAAAAGCTGCCTTGTTTTACTTTTCTCTAAATGGGAACGTTGGTATTTGCAGTGGCAGAAGATGTAAAAAAAAAAAAAAGAATTCCTAAATTAAACTATTAACTAGAAGTAGTGAAACTATCACAGCCGCACAGTAAAAGTCCTGAATTCAGAAGTTAAATAGAGGCATAATCAACAGAATGTACTTTGAATTCACTTAACGTCTGTTCAAGGTAGAGCTTTCGATTCTTACATGAT
>JACSYO010000178.1:152500-250000 GCA_016806645.1 Ophiodon elongatus | reverse complement strand
CAGCACTGACTAGCACCATACTGGAGTTCAAAGAAGGGGCTGCATTCAGTCTGTTTGATTTAGTTTTTCAGGAACAACCTTTAATGTTACGTGTCTCTCTCTTTAAAAGTTTTTTGTATGTGCAGGATGAAAGGAACCAGGTGCTGACCACGTACCTGTGGATCAGGCAGGCCTGGCATGATGCCTACCTGAAGTGGGACAAGGAGGACTACGATGACCTTGAGATGATCAACATCCCAAGCGACCTGGTTTGGAAGCCCGACATCGTCCTCTACAACAAGTCGGTACCACAGTTCACAGCGCACCTGTGACGCAGCAGTGTGTGAGTGTGTATCTGACCGACTGTGTGTCCTCTCCTCTGTATGTCTGCGTAGGGCAGACGAGGAGTCAGGTGCATCCAGCACTAATGTGAAGCTGCGTTATAACGGCGAGATCGTCTGGGACTCTCCAGCGATCACAAAGAGCACGTGTGTGGTGGACGTCTCCTACTTCCCCTTCGACTGGCAGCAGTGCAAGCTCACCTTCGGCTCCTGGACCTACAATGGCAACCAGGTGTGTTTCAGCAGGGGCTGACGGGGGAATGAGACGGGGATCACACCTTCGGTCTAGTTTGAGTCAGTTGATATTCTGGGTTAAAGACCATTTAGGAGGCTGTAAAAGCTTAAAGGATCTCTAGCAGCCATAGACTGTATGAAGCGAACGTAGTCATGGTGACGTCACACATTGGTTTGTGGACTGCCGTTATGAGTTCTGCGACTTTGCCATCGCCATCTTGGATTACGGCCGTCGCCATTTTGTTTTTTTTGCAACCAATGAACGGAAGTTACCGTATTTGGAATGCGAAGGAGTGATGCAGAGGCATTGTTTATGGCTCTGGTAGCGGCAGCGACCTGTCAATCACAGTAAGCCCGCCCTAAAGCATACTCCGCTCTATTTGACTCTAAATAGGACCGTGATTTACTAAATGAACATCATGCTGTATTGAAGAAGACTTGAAACTAGAGATTGAGACCATAAACTCATGTTTACAATGTTGAGTCCTTTTCTCATAGACTTCTATACGATCTTACTTCTTTTAACAACCAGTGGAGTCGCCCCCTGATGGCCAGTAGAGAAATGCAAGTTTTAAAACACTTCCGCATTGTCTACACTCGGCAGAGCCGGAGGTTGCCGCCTGCTAGCAGCAAACAACTATTTGTAATGTAAAGATATAGTAGGGCAGAGACATAGCCGGGCCGGCCGCGCGTTCCTTTTAGTGCATGTTAGTGCATGTGAGCCTGCCCCACTGGTTAGCACACGGCCTCCGCATTGCACTGCTCTCATACGGCACTCCCGACCGATGGCGTTGTCGCAGAAGTGTAGCGTCCAACCTCCGGTTCCCCCTCAGGTAAACAGTGTTAGCTCTGTTAGCACTGTTACTGGTTTGCGCTGTTAGCAGCTGCCGCCATGTTGAGAGCTGTGCGGAGGCAACAAATATGCTCGGCATTTTGTATTGAACATCTTTAAGTCTCAGAACTCAATCGTGACTGAACCTGAGAGGAACACCCTTAAAAGTGCAACGTATCCTCATACAACGGTTCGTATGATATCTTATGAAAAGTTACATCTTGTTTATTGGGGGTTTTCCTATGGAAAACAAGCAACACGTGTCTATTTCAATTTCTATTTCAAAATAAACTTCTGTTTAGGCAACAAAACTACTTAGTTAGGTTTAGGAAAATATTATTGTTTGGGTTAAAAAAAAACACGGAATTGCCATGACTACTTTATGCAAGTTACGTAACAAATAAATCAACATTGACTTCTTGTTTCGCAAGAGGAACGAACAAAGGTCTCCTGGCTGAAAGATTGCTGGTTGTTGGACTCCGGCCCTTCCCATGTGGGCTTTTGCTGTCTTTATACTAGATTACTTGGATAACATACAAAATAATGTTATGGGATATCTACAATTTTCGTAGGTATAGCTACAAACGGTGGATAAGACCAGCCTGAAAAGAGTTATTCTGCCCACTTATCCCCTTCAAATGTGGCTTCTAAAACATTTGTATTTTTTGGTTAATAATGTCAGTTTTAATTGTATTCCAATGGTAAAGTTTTTATACCTAATAAAAATACCAAATCATCCACACGTTGCTTCGTGTAATATAATGGCTAAATAAGCCAATGTCTATTTACAAGTTGTGTTCACAACTTGCTTCTGCTACTCCAAAGTGACCAAGAAATCAGTTACTGCAGGTTTAAAAAGATTAGGATTTGGCATTTTTGCCTCAAATCAACCAAGGACAGTGTAGAAATGGAGGAGATAGAGGTATGACATGCACTAACAGGTGATTTTAACAACGGAAACTTCCATAAGTTAGCAAAATGACAAATAAAAACAGAATGAAAGCTGATTGGTGGAAGAAACAAATGGGAGACGAGACTAATACAACACAGGTGATCCACAGAAAAAAATGAGTTAAAACCACAAAGACAGGACGTCAAAGAACCACAGTACACAAGAGGCAGGGAACTTCAACTTCAATATAAAACGGGAAACAAACTAAACCCAAACCAAGATCATGACAAAGCAAGGAGAAGCTCGGATTACAACACGCAGAGGGAGAGCGACTTCATTCTCTGCTCAGGTAGACATTACCTTATCTTTACATTGCAAATAGTTGCTTGCTGCTATATTAATGCTCTGAATCCTGTATATCGCACCTTTAAGGAACAAAAAACAAAAGGAAATGGGATAACAGAGACATTTTTTTTGTGTGTGTGATTTGCATCTTCTTCTGATGTTATGTGTTGGTATTAATTTTGTTCTTTTGGTGGAACTGAAATTGCTATTGCAGTGGGTATGATGTAATCAGTACAGGTCATGTCTCTGGCTCACTATATACATGTATTGTAAATAGCTACTTGGTTTCTAACTATGCAGTATGTAAGGGGATCGTTAGTTTCTGCGTCCACATGACATGAGCACATTTGCACGTGTGCTGATACCCACAACGTTGCGTCCGCTGCACAGGTGGACATCAGTTTGGAGATGGACAGTGGTGACCTGTCGGACTTTGTGGAGAACGTGGAGTGGGAGTGTCACGGCATGCCGGCGGTCAGGAACGTCATGATGTACGGCTGCTGCTCCGACCCTTACACCGACATCACCTACACCCTGCTCCTGAAGCGCCGCTCCTCTTTCTACATCTTCAACCTGCTCCTACCCTGCTTCCTCATCTCCTTCTTGGCCCCGCTGGGCTTCTACCTGCCGGCTGACTCTGGGGAGAAGGTTTCCCTCGGGGTGACGGTGCTGCTGGCGCTCACCGTGTTCCAGTTGTTGGTGGCCGAGAGCATGCCTCCTGCAGAGAGCATGCCCTACATAGGTTTGATTTATTCTCTCTGCATTCTAGTTTTGCCTCATTATTGAACGATAGAAAATACACAATAATAAAAATGTATGGATCATTTAAATAAATATATTTATTTGTAAGTCAACATTATAAGATTGACTTAGTAATTCTCAATTTTGACTTAATGTCTAATACTTTTGACTTCTGTCGTAATGTTGACTTACCATGAGTGTTTGATATCAAGAATAACTTTATCCATTTTCCCGGCAGAAATGGGCTTCCGTATAAAACTCATTTATGCATCTAGGACATAAAACCGGCTGTTAAATAGAGTGTGTATGTATAAAGATGTATCGGGGACAAGAGACTTCCATGGCATGTGTTTCCTGATCATTGCTGTTTTATGTGAATGCTCAACGTCGTAGTCTACAAATCAAGGCTGCTATGTATGTGTTGTGTTTCCCCTTCATGAATCTGTCCTGTCCGTTGTCCCCTCCTCTAGGGAAGTACTACATAGCCACCATGACTATGATCACAGCCTCCACGTCTCTCACCATCTTCATCATGAACATTCATTTCTGTGGCGCCGAGGCCAAGCCGGTGCCCCACTGGGCTAAGGTGCTCATCATAGACTACATGTCCAAAATCTTCTTCGTCTACGAGGTGGGGGAGAACTGCACCACGCCGCAGAGCGAGAAGACCCCGCTGTACCCGGAGGAACCCGCGAACGACGACGACTGCTACCGCGACGGCCATTTTTACGACTACCACCGCGACGGCGGCCCGCACGAGTACAGCAACGGCCACGGCGTGCGTCATCACGGCAAGCGTCACAAAGGCCAGGCGAATGGCAACGGCAATGCCAACAATAGCCGCCACCAGCACAACCACAACAGCAGCCACGCCGTCAGGCTGGAGAGGAGCGAGGAGAGGCGAGAGCCCACACAGCGCTACCACCACGTCGGGAGGGACAAGCTGGACTACCAGGCCCCTCCTCATCCGCGAACCCTGCAGACACTGAACGGGGGGGCGAAGGAGCAGCTCCTCTACCCCACGGAGAAACTTCAAGTCCCAGCCTGCCCCTGCTGCTGCCCCTGCCTCCATCATAAACAGGTGCGTCCACCGCGGCCTCTCCGTTTACCCACTTATCCGATTACCCCCCTTCATCTAAAGTTTCTTTAAGCGCTCGCTCATGGTTCGTCCATGTGTCTCGTCCTCAGGTGGTGAAGAACATCCAGTACATCGCCAACTGCTTCCGCGAGCAGAGGGCCACTTGTGTCAAGGCCGGCGAGTGGAAGAAGGTCGCCAAGGTGATGGACAGGTTTTTCATGTGGATATTCTTCCTCATGGTCTTCCTCATGAGCGTCCTCATCATCGCCAAGGCATCCTGACAGCTTCCATCATCTTTTTACCACCGCGATAACTTTCGTCCTCCCGTCACCGCTGGACCTCAGCACTACTCAAGAGTCCTTCTCATTTTTACTTTTAATGCAACACCAGATAACTGTTTTATACACGTGTCAGCGTTGCGTTGTGTGTGTGTTTGCGTGTGTTTGTGTGTGTGTGTGTGTGTGTGTGTGTGTGTGTGTGTGTGTGTGTGTGTGTGTGTGTGTGTGTGTGTGCGCGTGCGTGTACGCGTGTGCGATTTGTGCGGGTTCATTGTTGCTTTTTTTTGTTGCTTTGACATAAAGAGGAAAAGGTCACCGCGCACAAGTCATCCGTTTAACCGCACGAGCGCGGGGAGTTCGTCAAAGCCTCTCGGTTAGTTAACGTCAGGTGTGCTTGCATGTGTGACGGAGCAGTGGAGCGGTAAGACAATCCAGGCCTCGCCTCGAACACGCATGGACTCCATTATGGATGAGCGAACATCCAGCTATAGGCGTCTCATTACTTACATTACGTTTTAGGGCGAATGGGTGATGCTGTTTTCCGGAGTCAGTTACAATGAGAGCCCCAGCAGATTAACCTTGACAGGAGACACCCCAGGTGAATAAGGGGGACATGTTTTTTTTAACTCATAGGTATCAGCATGAAACGGCCACAGCTGATTACTTACATTAAGACAAGTATTTGTTTGAATTACACGTTTTCTGAAAATGTTACGTTTAAATAGGCCATTATCTAATGCTGACTTTTGGTAAATTTAGGAGAAATCTACAGATGCAAATAGACAAAGTTGTAAAAATAAACACCTAAATGTGAAAGACGCAAAATTGCCCAAAATCTCCAAATTTACCAGTTGCTGGAAAATCATGTTTTTGCCTGGGGTGGTTCCACTTATGAAACAACCTCATATATGATCAATAAGAGGGTGAATCCCATGGCCTTCCTCGCAGTGATCATTAGCCTTCAGTGTTTTTCTAGTCTAGATGTTAAGAAACTGGTTTACATAAATTGTGAATACTTGAGTAAGACTTTGAGAGAAAGAGTGAATGTTTACTTTTCTGACTCACAATATTCAGACGATAAAGCCTACTACCTCCAGAGCGTAAATGTACTGTACCTTTTAACGCTCCGCTCATTGGTCAGGTAAAAAAACTTTGATATTAAATATGGTTTTACTCACTGTCCCAGCAGTTTTGCATTACGATACAACTAATTCGTTTTACCTGATGAAACTGTCCATTTCTGTATTTTATTTTGCACATAAAATCTATTTTCATTGCTTCATACTCTTTTTCCTTATTCTGTGCAATATTGAAAGATGAACTAATAACCAGCAACAGGAAGGTGAGAATAGGCAGATACATCTTTTTAGGGATACTGAAATGTACAGTATATAGTCGTTTCAATCATATGAGCCATCATTAAGGACACAACACACACACACACACACACACACACACACACACACACACACACACACACAAAGTGTGACGGGCATGATGCTACACACCGTTCAGCAGGCAGGCGATTGAATGAACTTTGTTTAGTTCATTCAATCGCCTGGGAGAGCCTCTATAGGGCAGATATGCTATAATCATAGAATATTCAGTTACTGACTGAATGAATGGTACATGCATAGCAAAAAGAACATGGAAGAAGGAATTTATTTAAAAAGTCCCGTCTATACAGCTTTAAGATATCAAAAGACACCTTTGAAGTTTATTAGATCCTCTTCTTGCTATGAGCTGTAACAGTACAATTGTTTGAAGAAGAAAAAAAACCCATTAATTTAGCATATTGTTCAGCCCACTGCTTTCCCAACTATTCACTGCAAACAATTAATCTCTAAATCAAGACATTAGTTGGAAAAACATCCTTCGATCGAAACAATAAATCAATAATATTTTGCCACTAGTGAGCCGTCTTATTCAAGATTTGATTATGTCGGATACAGCAAAAGAGAACGTAAATAAGAGTATTGGTGATGATAACCTAAATAAAACAAACATGTGTAGTGCCTTAAATAGACAAATTAAGTTAAATTAACAAGTCAGTGCCTAGTATTGTGTGATTTGTAATATAATTTCTAATAAAAAAATATCATCCAATATTCATAAAGATACCAGACTGAATGTCTGAAGGCAGCGTTTAAATAGATTAAATTAGGTAATAAGTCACAAAAAGAGTTATATAATAGTAACACAATCATCCATTTAAAATCCAGTCTTAATCATTGCTCTTGTGTCTGGGGCACAACATAATTGACACCAGACATCATGATATAAACAGTCAATAACTTGTCTGGGAGATGAGATTACACAGACTGACCTCCGCCTCCGTCTAGTGGAGTTCGTAAACCAATACACAGTGTGTAGGCTTCATGTATCACCTCACAGTTTAAATGTAGAACATCTGGAGATGTAGCACTCATTTTTATTTGTCAAATACTTTAGTTTATGGCCAAATACCTAGAAGACTAACAACACTCCCAGCAGCCTCAGCTGTAATTTGTGTTTAGATCTGATTAGCAAATGTTAGCATGCCAGTGCCAAACCAAGGTGGTGAACAATATACACCTGCTAAACATCAGCATGTTGGCATCGTCATTGCGAGCTTGTGTGCATGTTGACATGAGCATTTAGCTCAAAGCACCGCTGGGCCTAAGTACAACCTCACAGAGCAGCTTTCGCCGCTAACATGTTAGATGCTTTGCAAGTTTTGTTGGCTTTTTTTTTTTTTTATATGACTGAGTATCTCTCAATATGCACAGTTTATCACTCTCTGGCACCCCAAGTGGTATTTGAGAAAGTTAACATTAACCAACGCAGCTATATTAGCCAAACCCTACGCTGCTGGAAGACTACTTTTGGAAGCCAATGGGAGCTCTGGAGAGGACGGCTGGCTCGTTAAATTATGGTCCATTTAGAGTAAAATAGAGCATGGTATGCTTTAGGGCGGGCTTACTGTGATTGACAGGTCGCTGCTGCTACCAGAGACGTATAAAGTGTCTCTACGTCACTCCTCCGCATTCTAAATATCATTGGTTGCGATAAAAACAACATGGCGCTGAACTCGAGGCTTCAAAACGGCAGTCCACAAACCAATGGGTGATGTCCTGATGACTACGTCCACTTCATATATACAGTCTATGGGAAAGCACATTGCCAGATAAGTGACAACTTTGTTCTGATTTGTGTTTGTCTACAGTCTTTTCTTTGTCTTGTCTTCAACCAACTCTGTGACGTAGCCATGATGTTGGCTGTAAAGGGTCTATTGATCCCTGGTGGTTCCTAAATGACAACTAATCACTTTTAAGATAGAGACACAACAATCAAATGACTAGACTTTTGGACTTTGATCTCACCCCACAAACCCTTCTTGTACAGTAGGCTATCCCTGTCTGCCTCCCAGATATTTGCCTAGCTGGACCATGACCTCTTGTATACTGAGAGATAAGATCTGCTGTGCTGAGTGTTTCAGAGACAGACTATTGCTCCACACTGTATCCAGACTGATATTTGAAACACGGTGATGGCGATGGTTAGAGTTCAGAGGGGGTTTAACGCATCATAGTGCCAGACACACCCACAGTGTTGGGATCTATATAGCAAAGTTCTGTTCTCTTTTGTTTTCGATTTATAAGTGACCAGACTCAGCATGTCTTCCATCAGCAAGCAGCTGTCTTCTATCAGCTGTGGAGGTAGGTTGGGATTTATGTTTATTTCTTTGAGCCGATCCTTTCTTTCTGTCTTTCTTTCATTTGAACTAGGGCTGTCACGATCAGATGCTCACTACTTGATTATTATGGTCAAAATAATGCTTTGGTAACGATAACATCGCGCTATCCATGGATAATTTGATATTATCATATGTGTATTATTTACATGATGTCAGCATTTAATCTAAATCCTTTTTTGTCTTTAAAGGCAAGAGGCCGTCTTCCTCCTCTGCTGAGATCAGATTGGTTTTGCTGGGGAAGACTGGCAGCGGCAAAAGCTCCACCGCCAACTCCATCTTGGGCCGCAAGGTCTTCGACTCAAAGGTTAGCAGCTCCTCCGTCACATATCGCTGTTGCGCGGTCTCCGGAGAGTTTCGTGGGCGACACCTGAAGATCCTGGACACTCCGGGGCTTCTGGACACCCATCAGACTCCACAGGAGGTGCAGAAGGAGTTGAGGAGGAGCGTGAGCCTCCTGTACCCCGGGCCCCATGTGTTCCTTCTTGTTATCCAGATTGGGAGGTTCACTCGGGGGGAGAAGGAGTCGGTGCGGCAGATTAAACAGGCAATAGGTTTCCATGCTTTGACTTTGTCCGTGGTGGTTTTTACCCATGGAGACCTTCTGGAAGAGAGGACGTCCATAAAGCATTGTCTGATAGACGGGTCCAAGGATCTAGCCGAGCTGGTGGCCGAATGTGGGGGCAGGTACTGTGTCTTCAACAACCAGAGCTCCAAGAACAAGGAGCAGGTGTCCGAGCTGCTTGCCTTAGTGGACAGCATGATGCAGGGTAATGGAGGAACGTGCTACGGCAGCAAGATGCTCCAGAAAGCAGAGGAGGAGCTGACTCTGGAGCTGCAGAAGGAGCGGCGGCTGCTGAATGAGAAGGAGGGGCTGTTAAAAAAGAAGCAGGAGGCAGCCATAAGAGAGCTGTATGAAAAAGAGCTAGAGATGGTTCAGCAAAAAAGCCAGAGGGAGACGGAGGAGCTGGAGAAAAAACAGGAGCTTGAGAAGCAGAAGGCGGAGAAACTGTCAAGAGATCTGCAGGAGGCCTTTAGACTAGTGGTGGAGGAGTATGACAAGAAAGAGAAGGAGAGGAGGATACAGGAGATGGTCAGAGTGATGGAGATACGTAGAGAGGAGGAGGAGAAGAGGGTCGCTCTTCAAGAAACGCTTGACAGAGTCACCAAAACACTTGAGGAGCAGGAGGAGCAGGAGGAGAAAATGAGAAGAGCAACGGAGGAGAAGATCCAAAAGGACAGAGTGGAAAATGAAAAGAAGGAGAGAGAGAGGGAACATCAGCGAATACAGAAAGAGCAGGCCATCAGGCAGCGGGAGGAGATGAAGAGAGACGCTCTGGAGAAGGAGCTGGATGAAGTCACCCAGTGCTTGGAGGAGCAGAACAGGAGGGAGGGGGACAGGAAAAAGCAAATGGAGGACCTGCTCCGACGTGAGAGGGAGGAGCACCAGAGAGAAAGGGACATACAAATGGAGAATCAGAGAGCGGAGAATAGGAGAACCATGGCCCTCAAGCACGAGCTAAAACTCATCAGGGTGAAGGTTGAGCAACAAAAAGTGAGCGAGGAGAACCTCAAGAGGCAGCTGGAGGGGAACCTGCGGAGGGAGAGGGAAAGGTGCGACAAGGAAATGTCTACTTGGAAAAAGCAGTTTGACAAGAAGTGGTGCAACGAGACAACCCGGAGGAAGTCTGCGGAGAAATGCAGCACAATGACTACTGTGGCTGGATATGCACAAGAAATGGGACTGGTGGGGCTGAACGCAGCTTTAGAGAGTGTCGGAACTCCCTGCTGTATACAGTAAGGTGAAGATTTCGACAGTGGATTTATCATTTTAAAGGACATTTAAAGCTCATTGTTACTGTAATTTTTTCAAGCATATGTGTAAAGGTACAATATTGTAACTTTCAAATTGTTGTTATTATTAGATTCAACCATTAATTCCCACTTGGGATGGACATTTAAATGAAAGCAACGTGATTTCAACAAAATGGATTTAATTCCAGAGTGTCCTAAATCGGCACATGCACAAAAATAGTACAAACTCTCACAAATGCTGGAGATAATCTGATTATCAACTCCCGCCCTCTGGTTTGGACTGTCTGTCTCCGTCTCCATCATCTAGATTTGTATTCAAACAAAACCCTGTTGACATTAAAGATCAAATATGGCTTGAGTGCTATTTTAAGTGTTCCTCACCAGTGCTCCAACTTCAGCTGTGCCATCTGCTTCTGCACCCGGGCCAAAAAGTCTGCTTTTATCCACAGAAGCCTGTCCTGTGTGTGTGTGTATGTGTGTATGTGTGTATGTGTGTATGTGTGTGTGTATGTGTGTGTGTGTGTGTGTGTGTGTGTGTGTGTGTGTGTGTGTGCGTGTGTGTGTGCGTGTGTGTGAGAGAGAGAGAGAGAGTAAGCTGCCTATGGTAAAATGGGGCTACAGCAAGCAGCTGGTTAGCTTAGATTAGCATAAAGACTGGAAGCGGGGGGGGAAACAGCTAGCCTGGATCTGTCAAGAGGTAACAAAATTGCTTATGGTGTTTCAGCTGGTTGCCTGGCAATCACAAGATCATGACAAGACAGCAGAGCGTATTTTAACCACCTAAAAGAGAGGCTTGCCTAAAAAAAAAATCTATATCAGCTGCTATATTTTGAATATTTTCCGACGGGAACTTTCAGATCTGTTCCCCGTCAGAAAGGGATGTCTGACAGCAAGATAAAGCGGTGAAAATATACGTTTTATAGCGTACACTGAAATTGATGCCGCTTCTTTGAAGTGGACACTCACCCCGTGTGGACTGTCTCGCTCTTTATATTACATCATTTGTTCTGAGCGTCTAATAATGACGCGGGTGGGTTTGCATTGGAGTTTTTTTAAAGTGCAGTGCGGCGGTATCAAACACCGAGGCAGTATGGGTATTGGAACGCATAGAGAAGTTATTCCCAAAGAGTGGGTGGCAGGAGGTTTTATTAGGGTCGCCAAATATTTTTGCAGAATTTCTTCCATAGTCTTTCATTTAACATTTATATATTCAGTGCACCTTTCAGCCACATGAAATGTAAATGGTTTAAATAAATTGTGTAGGAAAGGATTAGACAACCTGTTAACTCTGCCTAAATGCATTTATTTTTGGTATCATTCATACTGTCTTTAACATGTATAAATGTTTTCAATGACATATAAAGCAAAGTTGTGATTTATCAGACGGATACCTCTTCTAAATGGCTGGTTCACCTACTCAAGATAACATAAGGTGATGTGTAAATGACAGTAAGAATGGTCAGGAATGCTCTTCCCACAATAAAAAAATAAGGCTTATTGTGAATGGTTGACATTTTTATAAAGTTGATCCCCAGAAAAAAAGTTTGGGAAACACTTGCATAGCGTGCTGTCCTCACTAAAGGTTAAATATTACCTAAACATGTTGATATGACTTTGTGCACTTTAAGGCAAAGGATTAAAATGATTGTACACTGAGATGCTCACTCTATGAGGCAATAGGCTAAACAGGAACTTCCTGAACATCACTTCTTGGTATTTTGAATATTCAGTATTAGGTTATGTCCTCCTCAGTGCAGCTAATCATAATCCCCACTAGGGACTAAAGGACATACAAAATAAACCAATACACTGATTCCCAAACACAGAGTGGATACATATCATGGGGGATGGTAGTTTTAATGCTGCTTTTTTTTTTAGCCCAGCCCATGCTGGGGAAACCAGAAACTCGCTCTGGTCAGAGAGAAATCTACAGCTGTACTGAGAACGTCTGTCTCCACCGCATAGTGACGTAAACTCATCTGAACCTGCATCCTGGACAGAATTGGACCTGAGAGGTCGCGCTACATTTGAAGTGAAGGGAAAAGAAGAAGAGAAAAGCATCATGTCTGTCCTGCCCGAAAGCCTCAGTCTCCACAAGAGAGTCAAGAAGCACTTCATGTCTCTTCCCAAAGGTGCAGAGTGCCAGGTGACGTACATTTGGATAGATGAAGTTGACGAAAATCCAAAATGCAAAACCAGGACTCTGAACAAAGAACCATCAGGAATCAGAGG
The DNA here is from genome assembly GCA_016806645.1 of Ophiodon elongatus. Taxonomy (NCBI): domain Eukaryota; kingdom Metazoa; phylum Chordata; class Actinopteri; order Perciformes; family Hexagrammidae; genus Ophiodon; species Ophiodon elongatus. Next base: position 237,500 of record JACSYO010000178.1, on the reverse strand, counting down.
TATAATGGATCAACCCTGTCTCCTAAAAATCACGTTCCCCCAGAACTAATACGCATTCCCAAATACGTTTGACCAGAAACGTATTTTCTCCCTGATGACGTTTGTGTTTGACATATTACCAATACGTTTCTAATCAACGTATCTTTGCCGTTTGTTTTCTTGCGTTGCTTTCCTACAATGCGCTCGACCACACGCCGGGCTGTTATTAATTGGAAAAAGCATACTCTAGTCTTTATTATTTAAATTGAATTTAATTCCCGTATATTTTGTATCGCCTGCGCATTATGACTGCATTAGGCGTGCTTTTGAGAAGTAAATGTATTGGGACAGCCTTTTCATAGTGACATGCGATCACTAACAAACCTGTCCTGCCACCCCCCGACCAAATCCATTGGACTAATTATTATACTGGTTAATTAATCACAGGTGTTTTTTGTCGTTTCATGTCTAACCATTATTTTAATTCTACGTCCTCATGCCAGCGTTGTGTATTTGTGGGGATCCCTCTTGCAGCTTTGGAGCAGTTAACCATCTGAGGTGTTCGCACCACAGACTGTATATAATATTGTTCGTACTTTTTTCTGTATCGATCACGACACTACCGCACTTTGCAGATATATTTATTTGTTTTGCATGTTTAACCGGGAATATTTTCCTGTAGGACAGGAAGTACGTCACTTCACCTCGTTTTCTTCGTCGTCGCTCTTTTACGTACCAGACCATGGCTCAACGAACCAGACAGAACAGCGACCCCACGTGTGTCTACATTGAAATTACATCTTCATTCTTGAAAACAGGTGTCAAAGTTCAGACTGTCAGGTTTTTTCTGAAATATTTTAAATCCACCAGTATTCAATTTTAAAAATGTTAGAACAGCTTAGGAAAAAGTTTTCCAAGTGTTAAATAGGGGTTTCATTGCTAGATTGCAAGATTAATATGTCTTATATCTGAAGCACATGTTTCTGAAGACATAAAATGTACATCAACAACAGCACACTGTGTCTCAAATCATTTTATTCAGAAATAAAAATGAAAAAATTGAATTAAATTCTGAACACAGATTTAGAAAATTTAATGTGTTTAACATTTATAAGGTGTTATTAGTTCTGGGGGAACGTACTTTTTAGGAGACAGGGTTGAATGGATTAATGGGCACTGACTGTCACTATGAAGTAACTTTAGGTAGCAATCTGTTGATGTCTTTCCCAATCTTTGAATATAATGCCTGATGTGTTGCTGTTTCATATGGCCTCAGATATCCCAGAATGGACTGCTGTCTGGGGTGCCGGACGTGTGGAAGTCACTTTGGTCCCGGTGAGAATGTTTCGGGATCCTTTCACTCTTGACCCCGATAAACTGGTTCTGTGCGAAGTGTTTGACAGCAACCGAGCGTCCGAAGGTAACGCATTACGGCGTTGACTGAGAACTCAGAAGTGTCAGCTACATGTCTAGTTTGGTGTGCTGTTCCTGCTGATTTAAACGTTCTGTTTTCCACACAGAAAGTAATCAGCGTTCACAGTGTGCCAAAGTCATGGAGGAAGTCAGAGAATTTCAGCCCTGGTTCGGGATGGAACAGGAGTACCTACTGTTTGGTTTGGATGGTCGGCCCTTTGGTTGGCCTCCTCGGGGATGCCCAACAATGGGTGCGATTGAAAATAGATATGTGAATTTTGGATTGAACTAGAAAAACATACTGCATATTGAGTGTATTATAAAGCAATGTGCAATTTATTTCAATAGTTTAAAATGTTTGTTAATTTACATATTGCTTTTAAATAGTAACTGTTTTCTCATCAAATCTTGTGTTGTGTTGGTTTTATCCTCAGTGTATTGTGGTGTGGGCATTAACAAAATTTATGGAAGAGACATTTGTATGTCACTACAAAGCCTGCCTGTATGCTGGCGTAAAGATCTGTGGCAGCAATGCAGAATCATTAGCCTCACAGGTATGGACATAGAGAACCCGCCTGACTGGTTTTGAACTATTTGATCACAAAATTCACTGACAGAATTGTAACATTGTAGCTTGTAAATGTGTGTTTGGATGAGGTTAAACCTGAGGGAAGTGAGCCTAATCAAGCAGCACCAACCAGTCAAATGACCGTGTGTTGATTGTAAGGACGAACCCAGGGAGAATTACCTCTGCAGTTCCTTTCTGCCCTAATGAGGTTTATAGTGTCTTTAAGTTCCTTGTTTTAGCTTTACAGCCCACAGAAGAGCAGTAATAAACCCACTCTGTTACCTACACGGCACTAAAAAGTAGACGGACAAAGTTGGCAACTAGCTGGTGAACATAGTGGAGCACTTAGTAGCTAATAGGCCATTTTTTCCACCGAGTAATTGGTTGGGACCAAAACAAATGAGAGTAAAAATTGGACTTATTGTATATTCGGCAGAAACCCGAAACTAAATGCTAATATTTCCAAGTGTCTGCTGGATGCGTTAATAGATTTGCTAACATGTAAGCCATATACACTTTATACAGTCATGGTTGTCAAATGTGCGGGATTTTCAGCTGGTTGTGGATATCTACCCCTATTGGCTAAAAAAGACAAACTGAAAGATAGTTCGATGACACAATGAACCATTTACACATTGAACTTATAAGAACATTGTTCATTTGGTAGGACACAAAGCCAGTTGACTTTCAGAGTACAAGATTTTAAAGTTATAAATGCTCTGTGATTGATGGTTTTGTCTCATCAGTGGGAGTTCCAGGTCGGCCCATGTGAGGGGATTGAGATGGGGGATCATCTGTGGATGGCCCGCTACATTCTGCACCGCGTCTGTGAAGACTTTGGGGTCGTTGCCTCCTTGGAGGTTAAACCTGTCAAGGGCAACGATGGTACATCGGGCTGTCACACCAACTTCAGCACCAAGGAGATGAGGAGCGAAGGGGGACTACAGTAAGTCTAGACCACTGAGTGGCACGCGCCAAACATCCAAAATGCACCCACCCGTTTGCTCTCGTTGCACAGCAGATAGACATTTAAAAAGGGATGCATTAATGAAATCTGTGTTCTGTGAAACAACAGGTACATCGAAGAGGCAATCAGAAGGCTGCGTAAGCGTCACTTTCAGCACCTCCGTGTCTACGATCTACACGATGGTGCCGACAACGTGATTCGGCTCACCGGTAAAATTGATACCTCCAGGTTCCATGAATTCTCTACGGGCATCGCCTGTCGCACTGTTAGTGTCCGCGTGCCGGGCCACGTCAGCCGCATGGGCTGCGGTTACCTCGAGGACCGACGTCCTGTTGCCAACTGTGACCCTTACGCTGTGACGAGAGCCTCGGTTCAGACCTGTCTGCTGGACACCGCGGGGGACGATGACGATGTGCAATGATGCATTGCCAACTCGTCATGCTTGCATGCGCCTTTGTGAAATTTTAAAGAAATCTCACACATTTGCAAATCCAAATGCGGAAATTTTGTGTGGCATGAAGGAGATGAAAAATAAAGTATATGTGTACAGTCTTTCACCAAGAAAACTACTTGAAGTAAAGTTAAAGAAAACACAGTTCCTTAATACATCAACATGTAGACCTACTGCTTCAACAATGGTACGACCTAAAATTGAAATGAAATAAAATATACAATAAAAAAGTAGAGTATGCCCTATTTAGACTAAAAAGTCATTTCTATGAGAGTGGGGAAAATCTGCAAACCTATTAGCCAATTACAACAAAAAGAGACTAGTTACGCTACACCAGTGGTCAAAGATGAAGTAGGGAAATTGATGACAAATACAGTCAAAGTTTTTACAGTGAACTTTTTAAATTGGAGGCTGATCCAAAGGTGGGTAATTATGAGACACAGAAATATCAGTGGATCAGAAAAATTATTTGGACAGCCCCATAACAGTGGAGGAGGTCAAAACTGCTATCTCTTTAATAAAGCCTGGAAAATTGCCTGGGTTAGATGGTTTCCCCTCAGAATATTATAAGAAGTATGTCAATAGATTGGCTCCCATCCTGACAGCGGTGTACGAAGACTCATTCTCAAAAACATACAACGACGCTCTGATATCCTTAATTGCTAAAAAAAGATAAAGACTCCACTGACCCGGGAAATAGAGACCGTTAGAGATGTTTGAATAAAAAGATTTTGCCGATGAGGCTGGAAGCTCGCTTAATACACACAGATCAAGTAGGATTCATAAAGGGAAGGTCATCCACTGAGAACGTCAAACGTCTGTTACATCTCACACAGCTTAATCGGGATGAAACCACTCCCATAGCTGCCTTCTCCGTGGATGCTCAAAAGGCATTTGATAGGCTGGAGTGGAACTTCTTGCGGCATACGATCCAAATATTTGGGTTTGGGGAAGCTTTTATTAAATGGGTGAATATGTATTCAAATCCACGAGCAGCAGTGATAACAAACGGAAGACAAAATGTTCATGCACGCAGTTGATATTCTATTACTTATCAAGGACCCTTTTGTGTCAATTCCAAATGTTTGATCTACAGTTGAATCCTTTTCAAAAAAATCAGGCTATAAAATAAATTGGCAAAAATCTGAATGCATGTCCATATCAAGAGGACACAATCGATTCCAGTTTAAATGGATGCCAAGGGTACTAAAATATTTGGGCATTAGGCTGTGTTCAGATATAAAAAGCATAATTTCTATTAATATGGTCCCTTTAATGCAAAAAATGTAAGCAAATTTAGACAAATGGAAATAGATAAATATCACCGTATGGGGAAAAATAAATATAATTTAGTTGTGGTATTTTACAACACTCTGAATCAGTGGGCATGGGCACACAAGATTGTGGGGATTTCTCAATACAAACAAAGCCACTCCTCCATTTGGAATAACCCTCTCATCTGTTGAGGGAAAAACATATTTCTATGGTATTCGTGGCTTTCAAACGGAATACATGTTGTCAAAGATCTCTACAAAGACGGCTCATTTAGATCATTCGAGGACCTTAAAGAACAATATCATTTAAATGAGAAGGGGGATTTCTGGAAGTATGTACAGTTGAGGAGCATTGGGTCAGTGTTTGGACTGAAAAGAGAATTGAAGAGAATAAGATTCAACAGTTCCTAAAAGCTTCCCGTGCCTTACACTCTGCCTTGTAGCAGTATTATTATTATTATTTATTTTTTTCTTCTGTGAAACGTATTTTTTATGTATAAAGTTAATATGTTTAAATGAATAAAAATGTAAACGTAAAAAAAAATACATCTACATGTAAAATAGAGGCTTAAAGGATATACAGACTTATGAGGATGGACATTTACAATATATAACAAGTTATTTTTTGAGTAACGTGTGTGTTGATTGTGCCTGTTTATGGTTGGGGTAATTTGTGGAAAAATGGCAATTGCAAAAGTTGTTTTGAGAAACACAAAAGAAAGAAATACAATGGGAAGCGTTTTTGAATGCAACAACAGGATTGACATTGGCCATATTAATAAGTAAGTTCAGGGAAGGGGTCGAACGAAATAACTCCTATATGAAAAAAAAATAGGTTGAATATCTGTTGGTCACACAATATCAGTCTACGATATCAGTACCAGGTGGAAATCAGAGAGCCAGCAGAAGGGAAGTGAGGCGTGAAGGATGACATCATCTTTGATGACTGAATAATTTCAGCTCCCGTTTCTCAGCCACATCCTGTGACACGTGTGTTCAGGTCGTTTTCAGTAAACACATGAACAGATGGGTTGGCTCTCTCCCTTGTTTTAACTTATTCTACTGTTCAGCATTACCTTGAGTTGGGCAATCATTCAATATGATCATTTATCATCTTTCCATGGAATAATATTGTCAGATTGTGATACACGATTATGTTTTTTTTTTAAAAAAATGTATTGTTAATAACAAGCAGGATTTTGATAATATAATATATAATAATATAATATAATTATAATAATTTTTGCACTAAAGCTCTTAATAAAATGAGAAAATACTTTTCATTTGTCAAGTACTTAATTCACACAAATACTATACAAAACCATGCGGTTATTTCATATAGACTATTTATTAAACAGAAAACATGCAATATCATAATATACATACATTTTTCTAGTTTTCTAGTTTAGTTTTTTAAATCTTATTTGAGTGTAGATTGTTCAGTGCTATGTGCCTGATTGTATTTAGCCACAGTGCTGAAACATAAATCACGTCCTTGTTGGAAAGGAATACAGAAATATCGTTTTTTTTAATATATATGTTGTCTCAAACGTTGTCTATATTTTAGTGCTTTAGAAATGTGTTTTTTTTTTTTTATCTATTTATTATCTGCATGCACTTTATTATCTGTGCGCTTCACCGTTGGAGAAGAGAGAAACGTTTTTTCAATGTAGAGAAATTGACAATAAAGCTGACTTTGCCTTTGACGTATAAATAAATAAATAACAGCCATTGTAGCCTGATGTCGCCTGTACTCACTTTGAGCAGCTCGGTAACAACAGAACTGCTAATGGCGCAGTGGGACATGAACACGGAGCTCATTTAAAATGTCTTCCTCTTCTCTGTCAAACTTCTCTCGGTGCCGCGCGTCTGGCTGCGCGGTGTGTGCTGTCGGTGCACCAGCTGGTGGTGCGTGTGTTCCCCCAGTAAAATCTGCTCTGCGCTCGGAGCGGCAACACAGATCTGGAGCAGGACGCGCGCTCAACACTCTGAGGGACTTTTTTTTTTCCTTTCTTCTGTTAACGCGAGCGGACGGATGGATTTCTTCTCGTCCCTCTAGTTTGACAAATGGCCGAGCGCAGGACCGGGCAATGAATAACACGACCGGCTTGGCTCTGGGGGGAGCCGGCAGCCGGGAGGAGTTACCGGCGCACCGAGCTCTGACGGGCTGCGTCCTGGCGCTGCTCATCGTCTGGACGCTCTTCGGAAACTTGACGGTGTGCGCCGCCGTCTGTCACTTCCGGCACCTGCGCGCCAAAGTGACCAACATCTTCATCGTGTCCCTGGCTCTGTCGGACCTCCTGGTCGCCGTGCTGGTGATGCCGTGGAAAGCCGCGGCCGAGGTGGCCGGCTTCTGGCCGTTCGGCGGGTTCTGCAAGACCTGGCTGGCCTGCGACATCATGTGCTCCACGGCCTCCATCCTCAACCTGTGCGTCATCAGCGTGGACCGATACTGGGCCATCTCCAGCCCGTTCGTCTACGAGAGGAGTATGAACAAGAAGGTGGCCTCTGTGATGATCGGCGTGACCTGGACGGTCTCCGTGGTCATCTCCTTCGTGCCCGTGCAGCTGAACTGGCACCGCGCGGCGGACCCGGCCGCGGAGGACCCGGCGCCTCGCGGCGAGAGCGTCGACGGGAGCTGTGACTCCAGCTTGAGCCGCACGTACGCCATCTCCTCCTCCCTCATCAGCTTCTACATCCCCGTGGCGGTCATGATCGTCACGTACACCCGCATCTACCGGATAGCCCAGATGCAGATCCGCATGATATCCTCCCTGGAGCGGGCGGCGGAGCACGCGCAGAGTTGCCGCTCGGGCGTACCTGAGCGGTGTCCTCACCTGTGCACGGAAATGGGCGCCAACTCATATCAGTCGCACATCAGTCTTCATCCCGACTCTCAGCGCCCTGGAGAGACCCACCGGGAGCTCAAAGTCTCCATCAGAAAGGAGACTAAGGTCCTCAAAACTCTGAGCATCATCATGGGTGTTTTCGTGTGCTGCTGGTTGCCATTCTTCGTCCTGAACTGCGCTCTGCCCTTCTGTCCCGGGCCAAAGGCCCCGGGGGCCCGGCGGGGCCCTCACTGCGTCAGCGAGAAAACCTTCGACGTCTTCGTGTGGATCGGCTGGAGCAACTCGTCCCTCAACCCGGTCATCTACGCGTTCAACGCGGACTTCAGAGACGCCTTCCTGCGCCTGTTGCGCTGCCGCGGACGCGGCTGCTGGAGCGCGGTGAACTCGGCGGTGGGGACGGCGATGGCGAGCAACGAGGCCGGGCGCCCGAGGCGGGAGAGCCCGCCGAACGCGAAGCTGGACGCCTCCTGCGCCACGACCCTCAGGGGGAGCGAGGACAGCGGCAACACGACGGTGACGGTGTTGTACCACAGGGGGACGACAACGGAGCAGGGCACGGACACCGAGGAGAGCCACGACCAGGACGGGCTGACGCAGATCCCGATATGAGTGGCACCACTTAACAGGGACGGTGGGACGCGTGAGCCCCAGTTGTTACAGGGTAGGAAATAAGAAGCACTGAAGCAAGATTTACTCCAGAGGACATCGGTGTGAACAAAAAGCTCCACTTTATAGATTACACCATATAAAATAACACCCATCATCCCTATTTTCACCATTCATATGAAGAACTGTTTTCACCAGCCCATATGAAATCTTGGGATAATTAGAGGTGGGTTTTTTAACTGTTTGTGGGTTTTATAGCTTATTTATGATCACATTTTACCCAACAAAGATTTGGCAGTCTTTATAAAATGCATTACACAATTTTTTGGGAGCTTGTGTAATTCAATGTGGGGACTTCTCTTCCTTTTTCCTTAGTAGGACAATCAGGTCCAAGTCAGGGTATAACTAAGCAAGCAAGGCCCATCAGCAAGATTAATAAATGGAGTTTTACAGTATTTAAAAAAAAAAAAAAAACATTAAATCAAGTGAAAGAGAAACTCAAAAGGAAAGAATGTGACCATTATTTGAGTAATTTTCTAACAGAAACAGAGTAGCCTAGAGGTCAGACACCTGTAGGGCGGTCAAAGTCTTGAATCAAGCCGGGACAGGTGCCATCACCTTTCCGACATTCATAGTTTTTGCATAGTGTTTAGATTAGAATTGATGTTGTACATTGACCTTACATTCACATTTGCTGAATAAACATGCATAGGATTCATGAGGGGTGGGGGTGGGGGGCGGGTACTTTTACAGTGTGGCTTCCATTCAAGGCCTCGGCCCGCCGTGGAGAGACTGCTATCATGAGGTCAGGGTTTCTCTGAATTTCTAGAAATGGGATTATGTAACTAACTCACATTAGCACCCGTCAGCTGTGCCATCTTGTGTGGATGCACTGTGCACTCTCCCCCCCCCACCCCCCCCGCCCCCTCCCACCCCCATTATCCACTGAAAGAAACAAACATGAATAATTTGTAAAGGTTGTTCCTGTGAAAGATGCCCCGACCAGCGAGAACACAGAAGCTTTTACGGTGACAACCCCGCTCCGCGATGAACTCTCCACAGATTAACATCTGTTCATTTCTGTTTAATGAGACCTCCTTCTTAGCCTTGAATGTGAACGTGTGTTTCAGCCTCAAGGAACCACAAGTCTTAATGGAGCTGACCAGATTTATGATTCCATCCTGAGCTTCAAATGCTTGCGTGGTTGTGATTAAATGATCATTTCAGGATGTAAAGGAATAGTTCTTTCGGGAAATACACTTTTTCACTTCCCTGCCCAAATGTGAAGCTGCAGCCAGCAGCAAGTCAGCTTCCCACACAAGCTGGATCAAGAGGGGGAAAAGCTAGCATCAGCTAGACCTGCGATTACCCACAACACCTTTCTCTTGAATAGGTTTGCAATAACGTTTACATGTTTAAAGAATCATAATTCCAATTTTAGATGAGAAGACTTATGCCACGCTCATGTCTGTGAGATGTTTATGAAGCTACTGCAAGCAGGAGTTGGCTTAGCTTAGCATAAAGACTGGAAACAGGGAAACATGGCCATCCTAGTTCTGTACAAAGATAACAAAATCCACCGACTAGACTTTTTTTTGTCTGTGAAACAGGTAAAAAAACAGGTAATTTTTAAAGTTACTTACATTTTTTTTAAATGATTGTTGTAACTATCCCATGTTCTAAATCGGACTAAAAGCATTCATGTTTCTTGCAGGTGAGGTTAAGTTCTCCATGCACTCTTAAGGTACAGCAAATTATCTTGCTAACACATGATATATAACACGGGGTAGTTGTGCACTTCAGCCTCTTGTGGCAGAAATTGAGAATTACAACAACAAACCCACAAAAATGTTATCTCTTACCACTTGTTTTCACAGATGAACATTTTTCAAAAAAATCATAAAGACAGGAGGGAAAACAATCCAGACCAGATTTAGAAAATGGATCACCAGAATGTTTTTCTCTCACTTACCTCACAGAGCTGTCATAGTTTACTTTGTGTGCCGGACTATTTCTTGACCAGGAGCAGCTACCAGGCAACCAGCGGAGACTCCAGGAAGTTAGGGTTGCTCCCAGCTGAGATATATGCCTCATTTCCGCTGTTCTCTTTTGCCTCGACTTGACTCTACTCAACTCACTTTTGGTACCAGGTTCTTTTCTCTTTTTCGTTTTACAGATAGTACGATAGTGTCGGTGGGATTTTCAGCTGATCGCCATAGCGACGCCACATGAAACTGAAATCATCCTCATTCACTTGCTGAATCCTTCCATCAGCTGCCAAACAGATGGATGCCTTCACTTTATTAATCATACAATGTTTTGCAGGCTTCCATTTTTTAAAATGTGGGTCGAGTGAATAAAAAAATTGCGGTCGCTATTGACGGCAGCTTGGCTATTTAAAAACGGCGTGTTGGTGAAGGATTTCCAATGTCACGCTGGTGACAATTCTCTCTGACCAACCAGTGGTCTGCAGTTTTAACACCTTCTAGGATAGTCTCAGCTCGCTTGGAGCCTCGACCGAGGTGGTAAGTACTACGTTCTCTGCTCCACTTTTTCTAATGGAGAACCAAAAACGAGCGATTCGAGTTGAGTAGAGCCGTACTGTACCGTGCAGTGGAAATACGGCAAAAGTAAGACACTGACTGATTGTGATTAGTAAGCTTTAGAGGTACTGCTCAGATTATTTAGCATAGGCTGTATGTAAGAAGTGGACGTAGTCATCGTGACGCCCCCTCATTGGTTTGTGGACTGTCGTTTTGAATCCTCGAGTTCAGCGATTTTGCCATCGCTATCTTGGATTACGGCTGGCGGAATGTTGTTTTTTTTCTCAGCCAGTGAACAGAAGTTACCATATTTGGAATGCGGAGGAGTGACGTAGAGACACTGTATACGTCTCTGGTAGCGGCAGCAACTTTTCAATCACAGTACCCCTGCCCTTAAGCATACTCTACTTTATGGTCTATTTGACTCTAAATGGACCATAATTTACTAAATGAACATCATGCTGTATTGAAGAAGACTTGAAACTAGAGATTGAGACCATAAACTCATGTTTACAATGTTTACTGAGGGAATAAATCAGTAGAGAGAAGTAGTCATTTTCTCAAGACTTCTATACAATCTGACTTCTTTTTGCAAGCGGAGAGGTCGCCCCCTGCTGGTCAGTAGAGAGAATGCAGGTTTTATGACACTTCTGCATCGGCTTCACTCGGCAGAAGCGGAGGTTGCCGCTTGGTATGTTGTTACCTTTTGACAGAGCTACTCTAGCTGTGCCCCCCTGTTTCCATCTAAGCTAAGCTAACCAGCTGCTGGCTCCAGCTACATGTTAAATGTAAAGAAGACAGGAAAGCAGTGTGGATCTTCTCATCTAACTCTCAGCTAGGGCTGGGCGATAATTCAATTTGATAATGTATCGTCTTTTCAAGGAATCATATCGGGATAAAATCACATATGGAGATACACAATTACGTCGTCTAAAGTGATAGTACCAAGCACACACTAAATCAAATTCCTCAGAAAATCTGATTATTTTGCATTTAAGTTCTTAAGTAAATGAGAAAATTCACTATTTATTTATTGAATTACCAGAAAACATGCTATATCATGATATACATCGTTATCCAGATATGAAAGTACCTACACCGGGGTAGAGGTTTTGGCCATATCGCCCAGCACTATACTCACCAAGAAAAAGAACAATTGTATTTCCCATAAATGTCAAACTATTCCTTGAAACTACACCAAATACTATGGATCAGTGCAACAGCTAATAGACTGTCTTAACTTCCCATTTCACTGAAAATGTATGCAGTTATCACATGTATTGTCTGTATTAAACCGGTGATAACAGGTTTATTCTGATCATGCAGGAGTGAGAAAACAGCGAGACGGCACAGCGTAACTGTTTGCAGAGCGGAAGCGTGTGCAGCCTTTCAGTATTTGCGGTGTAATGGGCTTGTAACCTACATAGGACATCCATCAGCTGTAAGCGTCTCCTACTGTATGTAAGAATAGCCACCATACCAAAGAGGATTAATAAAACATAGGTCAAATACATTTTTAAATATGTGTCTCCCATTTACAGTCGTCGTATGCAGGTCACTGAGTGAGACAAGTCATCACAGGCTGTTCAGAGAGAAGAGCGCGGGGGTCCCTTCTCTGAGGAATGATAAAGTGATTACATCTATTAATATTGACTGAGTAATGGCTGCCCTTGTTTCATTGCTTCGCCGTTTACTTTCTCATGTCACCCAAAAAGGAATTCACTTCATCAAGGAGTGACTTTGTTCACCTGGGGAAACTTTTAATGGGCCACACCGGCCCACCTTGAATGTGTGAGAGTTAAATGAGCCCACTAGGCTCCAGACAGGACAGAGAGAGAGAGAGAGAGAGAGAGAGAGAGAGAGAGAGAGAGAGAGAGAGAGAGAGAGAGAGAGAGTTACAAAGATTTACAGATCGATTTGTGTAGGCCTTCTTCGGGTGTCCTCCAGCAAAGGCAGGCCACTGTGACTACCACTCTGAAGCCTCAGCATACAGGGATGTTCAAGAAGAGTTTTTGAGCCATGCAAATAAAATAGGATCAGGACGGACATTCCCATTCAAATCAATGTAACAGGATCGTCAGCGCGGTGGCCATTTTTTATTTGTACCGTTGTTAATGTGACCAGTGTAGCGGGGTGACTTGCCGTATTAACTAAACCGACTTACGGCAAGTTGTGGACTCACTGAGGTGAGACGAGCAGTGGTGTAGTAACGTTACGAAGCATAGAGAGCCAGAGTAAACGAGTGAAATTTAGAAACTTAATGCTTCATATAATCATAGTGTAGAAAAGCACATTGTGCACACCAGATGAGTGACAACTTTGTCCGACTTATTTTCTGTAACCAGCATTAAAGTAGGTTTAAATAATAAGTATGCCAGCCATAGACTGTATATAAGAAGTGGACGTAGTCATCGTGACGTCACCTCATTGGTTTGTGGACTGCCGTTTTGAAGCCTCGAGTTCGGCGATTTCGCCGTCGCCATCTTGGATTACGGCCGTCGCCATGTTGTTTTATTCGCAATCAATTAACGGAAGTTACCATATTTGGAATGCGGAGGAGTGACGTAGAGACACCGAATATGGCTCTGGTAGTGGCAGCGACCTGTCAATCACAGTAGCCCCACCTAAATGAACATCATGCTGTATTGAAGAAGACTTGAAACTAGAGATTGAGACCATACACTCATGTTTACAATGTTTACTGAGGGAATAAATCAAGAGAGAAGTAGAGTCATTTTCTATAGACTTCTATACAATTGGACGTCTTTTTGCAACCAGAGGAGTCACCCTCTGATGTTTCAGCAAGTTTTAAGACACTTCCGCATCGGCTTCACTCAGCAGAACAGGAGGTTGCTGCCTGATTCCAGCTAACAAGCAGACAGCTAGCTAGTTAACTAGCTAGCTAGCTTGCTAATTCTACCATGCTTTAATGCTTGGTTCCAGAAAATTAAGCAAACAGTAGGCTGGTGGCAGAGCTGGGTCTAACGGTCCCCTTTCCTCCACCCTAAACAACAAAATACACTGCCTTCCAAAAAACATGTTTTCCTCTCCGACGCCCCGGGCAGATAGGGCAGCAGTTTATTTGTGTCCCCCAATACTGTTACAAGTCACAGATTAAAAAAAACTATTCATATGACCATTTTCTGATGTGACACCGCTGTAAGCTTTGGTTGTGTTTGGTTTAGTGTTAAAGTTGTGTTAAAAATGTTTAAGAAAGGTCATGTTTTAAGCTTAAATAACTATAACTTTGTGGTCAGGGAAAAAAAGGATCACAATTAAAAAAAGGAACCAATGTTGATTGTGGAGAATGGAAAAGGAATAGCAGTCTCCTATGTCTGTGTCTGCCTATTCGTCCACCCACCCATTCATAACCGTCACACTAATGCCTAAAGTTTTTTGGGGGAAGGCCAGTGACAGGGAGTAAACTATGTTCCACTTAAGTGTTGGTTACCAGTTGTGACCCATCTTCAGAGGTCAAAGGTCAAGAAACTGCTAATAGTTAAACCATAATTTACTGTTTTTTATATATATAAAAAAGGAGAAAGATTCCACAAAATTGACCACATTTTGCAAAGCAAGTTTCATATTTTCATTCCTGTCTTTCCGATCATGGTGTGACCCTTCAGATTTATCTTACTTCTTTTATCTTTTTGACTTGTGACCTCTAAAAACAACAATATTTTGGGGTTGAATTTGTCTGGGTTTTTAACAGTTCCAAAGACACATTGTTTCCCTCTAAACTTCTCAAAAAACGTTTAAAAAACACATTCATATGTAAAAAAAATGCAAACAAAGATCATAAGGAATAATTGAAAATTAGTTTTTCCTTCCTTCCTGTACAACGATTTCTCTGTTCTCGTGAACATATTTGCGGTCGGAAATCACTGCTTACAGTAAACGTGTCTTTCCATTAATGTTCATCTCATTGAATACTGAGTCAACATGTTGTTGTTTATAAGTTCACAAAACTATTACTGAAGAGACAATTTTGAAAGCACAGACTTATTTTAGAAATAAACATTTGACCGGACAAATACAAAAAATGTTTTCCACATCCTTGTAAATATCTCATTGAATGAAAAATGTGCTTTTATATGTTATAGATATTGACCAATGGATTTGCTTTGACCTTCCACTTTCTTTCTCCTCTGATCCAGTTTGTAAAGTCTCTCCGTCCAAAAGTCCTTATAATCCCTTACAATTCTGGGTCTTTGGGGACATGGGATCAAGTCGCTGCATTGTTTTTCTGCAATAATCCTGGTCGTGGATGGAGAGGTCCCTGGTCTCTGCATTATTAATAATATGTGAAGAACACATGGAGTCCGATTTAGTCCTGACTTAATCATGTCTATGAGCACACAACCCTTCTATGAATTATCCTTTAGGTTTAAGAAAGCTTAGAGCAAGTCTGAGAAGTGAACACTGTGTGTGTGTGTGTGTGTGTGTGTGCGTGCGTGCGTGCGTGCGTGCGTGCGTGTGTGTGTGCGTGCGTGCGTGCGCGTGTGTATGTGTGTGTGCGTGTGTGTGTGTGATTTATTCATAAGGGTATGTCTGTTAACGTCAATGAATCTGAACGTTTCTGGCAGAAAAGTGAATCAGGTCAGATAAGATTAGAAAACCGAGACACTGAGAAAGAAAAAAGGAGAGGCAGGAGGGAGGGAGTGTGTGTGTGTGTGTGTGTGTTTGTGTGTGTGTGTGTGTGTGTGTGTGTGTGTGTGTGTGTGTGTGAGTAGGTGAACTATAGACTTTGAATAAAGAGGGCAGATGAAACACGAGGATTTCAGTTCGAAATGTGGAGATTTTTAGGGTGTGGGGAAATACAGGTTCATAAACAGGTTACAGGGAAACCTATAAGAAAACAAATGAACTCTGTTATGTATGGACATTGATCGCTTTTACTCTCAGCCACTGGAAATGCACAGTTTCAACATTTGACTTGGCCTGGGAACTAGGCTAGCTTCTATTTAACCACAATACTTTGAGTTGAACCTAAGTTGCGCAAGGGGACAGAGTGAGACATGACAGAAGACCAGCAAGGCAGACAGACATTTTCACATTTGAAATATTTACTTATACCATTTATATAATATTACCATACTAAATTAGTGACATTAATAGTTCATTTCCAGGTTTCTTCAATCCCGAGAACACAGATCTTTTTTTATAATCCTCATTTTAGATTATATCAAGTTAATATTCAAGTTATAAAGGGAATTCCGTTCTCTCATATGTAGCTACATGGTGTTTATTGTAGGCCATTAACAACAAAGTATACTTCATGTTACCGTAGATGAAGTCACTCAAACCAGGAAACATCTATGTTGTGACACAGGCCTATAAAAGTGACGCGACTTTACATAACATTTTTTATTTAGCCTCACGAGAGAAGGTTTACAAAAAGTAAAAAAATATCTCTGAAGGGTTTAAAATAAGAAACTTAGAGAGAGATTGCAAAAAAAAGAAGAAAAAAAAGAAAAGGCAAACAGAAGCCACACTTATTTATCAAAAGATGTCATCAACAAGAAGTCCCAGCGGACGGCCACATGTGGCCGGTGCAGCTGGGAGGGCACAGCTGGCTGCCGGTTCTCATTCCTGCTGCCGCGTGGAGCAGTTGAATTATTTGTGAACGCTTCTCACAGTGTCCGTCTAACCTCTAAAAATGGACCAGAGAGGAAAAAAAAGAAAGGATGTCATGGTTTGGTCAGAAAACGATCCCGATACGTTCGAGTGTAGAGTGAATTCCAGCGGCAGGAATCGGAAACCGGTTCGCTTAGTTGTACTGCAGGATTTGACTTTAATAAAGTAACATAAAATGTTGTATTTGTGAAGGTACACTTTCACATTGTGATTGGTCAAGATAGAAAACGGCATCATAAAGAATAAAAACTGATTTGTCACCAACCAAGACATTTTGGACGAATAACACACCTAATCTACACAAGCACAAATTCCACCAGCTAGACGATATGAAGTAATAAACAATTAGCTCCACCAAGTGATGTACACATTGATGTAATCAATAATTATATTACAAGAAAGTATATCATTCTGAGATGGGCCATTCTGCATCATGAATACTTTTGGTACTTCAAGTATATTTCGATTCTAATACTTTTGTACTTTTACTTCTTCACTGATAACAGCACAGGAGGTCATCTCATTCCAGAAAGCCCATGTGGCAACAGTAAAGATAACATTTATCAATTGTTGATGATTAACGATCATTTCGGCTCAAACTGTATACTTTGCTCTCACAAGAGCCTCATGACCAGAACAAGTTATAACTTGTATTGAGGTAAGTTAGAGAGCAGATTGATGATAATTTTCACAAGATATATATATTTCCTCACAGTCCCTTAATGCTGATTCAGATGCCACTTGCAGATATAATATGGCGATTAGAAAATGGCGCAGCAAACAAAAAAATTGTTCTACTATTTTTGATATTCTTATTCATTATTCTGCTTTTGATTAAAATGCTCATGGACCATTTTTAGGAACTCACACCTTTTTAATTCCAATTTACATCAAAACTATAAACAATTTCAACTTAATTTTCACTCTATATATATACTGCATTGAATTGTATAGAAATAGAATTTATATATATATTCTAAAATGAGTATACCACTTCACAATTGTAAATGGTAAATGGTAAATGGACCTGTACTTGTATATCGCTTTTCTCGTCTTCCGACCACTCAAAGCGCTTAAATTGTAAAGGTCAAAACGCTAACAAACTTCACCACTGTATATGAGCACGAGTAACACAACAAGGCTGTAAAGGTGGAGTAGCCGATGTGATGATATTTTGTAGTCTCATTTAGTCACTTGTTAGCAAAAGGCCTTTTTTTTACATGTAAAAGAGAGGGATATTTACTGAAGTATTTTATGTCGTAAAACTAAACTTTAAAATATCTTAAGCTTGTGTTAACTACAGACCTTATTTCAGGCTTCTAACCAAAAACCCATTAAAAAAAAACATTGACTACCAGACAAGGGAACCAGAAGTGAAAGAAATGCTGACCAATTTTTTGGTTTTTGGACTCATCCATGCTGCACTCTATAGCCATCAGGGGGCGACTCCTCTGGTTGTAAAAATAAGTCTGATTGTATAGAAGTCTATGAGAAAATGATCTCACTTGATTTATTACCTCAGTAAACATTGTAAACATGAGTTAATGTCTCAATCTCTAGTTTCAAGTTTTCTTCATTACAGCATGATGTTTATTTAGTAAATTATGGTCCATTTAGAGTCAAATAGACCATAAAACAGGGTATGCTTTAGGGCGGGGCTTCAAGGTGATTGACAGGTTCTACCGACATGTTAAACGTCGTCTTAAAACTTAAACCCTTTCACAGTGTTTTCAGTTCATGAAAGCTTTTGTTCGGCTAAAAATGTCTTATTCAGCGTTCGGTTTTATTAAGCTCCACCCTCTGGTGTTATTTTTGGTTGCCAAAAAACAAGATGGCGGCGGCCAGAAACCAAGATGGCGACATTTGAAATCAAACTCAAGGCTTCAAAACTAAACAAAAAGTAGTCAAAAAACTACTGGGTGACATCACGGTGACTACATCCACTTCTTATACAGTATATGATATTTAACTAACTCTGACAGGCCGTATCATTGAGGCCAGCCAGTTATAATCAGAGCCATTAATTAAGTGATCTGGTTATGATTGCAGTCTGGTCATCGATAATATGTTGGACCATACACGTTTGGTCATGTACCATCATGTAGTTATCTTGAGTCAAGCTATATGCTGCTGATGGACAGAGCCATGTTCTGTCTGGAGACCAATAACAAGGAAAACGAACACACGCATTTAGATTAAAAACATCAGTAAACATTACGTAATGTGTATTTTTTACATTGTATGGAAAAAAAATTCATTCAAAGGCGAAACAACACAGATATGATGAGTTTATAGTGGGACTGGCCAACCCATTCACTTCAATAGAACTGGCACCATCTGGCACCAGGACAGGATGACCCTTCCTTCTTTGATATCAGCTGACAGGACATAAACAGCTGATGTCACTCGCATACGCTGCAACAGGAAATTAACGCCGTCACATTTAGAGTGTACACAACTCTGACAAGGTCTATAAAGGATTTTGTAGCTGCATGAGAAAGTTGTAAATACCCATGTGATGTTAAGTATTCTCATAGAAAAAACTGTTTGATAAGATCTTTCAGTGTTTTTATGTTGTTCTAATACTATGTTTTGATACTTATTTTACATTTTCTGAATCTAGACATAATTCAGAGCAAATCAATGATTGAGGGACGCAACTACTCCTAAATAGTTGTTTCTTCTGTTATTAATGTTTTGACTGCTGTATAAAGAACCATTCTTTAAAACAAGAGCCAGCTTCAGTATTAGTGAGTCATTGAATAAAGGAGGAAAAACAACAAAAGCGTATGGCATATTTAATGTTCAAGTATATTGTATATGTTTTTCCCACAGATGTTGCACCACACAGTTTTGGTGCTTTTGGTGGTCTGGGTGACAGTGGATCATACATCCTCTGCAGCTCCTCCTTCTCCACAAATCGGTAAAGATCATGCAAAAACACACTGTACTTTCCCCCATCATCGCTATCTCATTTTCATATCTGACTAAGGTCTGCTTTATTTTCAGTAAATGAGGAGCTCAGCCACACAGAAGCAACAAAGAATGTCGAGATGACAGAAATGCTCAACAGCACAAACTTCGAACAGTTGGAGAAATTAAGGAACAGGTCCACATATGTTGCGAGGAGCTGTAAGGAGATCAAGAACAGATATCATAAAGAAGAAGGTGTTTCTTCGGACAATACTTTAAAATTTAACAAATTATTGATCAACAGTTTTTAATTAATTCAAGGTGTTGCAACTCTCTATAATAATTGTTTTCCCCATTACATTTACTGTAATATTGGCATATGGGCTGTACTACCTGACCACTGCTAATGGCATGGTCTACCAGACTTTCTGTGACATGACCACCGCGGGTGGCGGCTGGACTCTGGGTGTGAGCGTCCATGAGAACAGCATTTACGGGAGGTGCACGGTATCTTGTGACTCTTTGACGGAGTGTTGGGAAGCATTGGACTAAACTACCGAGATGTATTTTTTAAGTATCTAAAACTAGCTCCACCTCGAGCACCTACAATCAGTAAACAAGTAAAATGCTGCTTACACGTTGACACAAAAAGGTCATCAGATGTCATCTAAATCACAATAAGAGTTGTGACAATATTGTGTGCACTTACATACTCCAGGATACTACGATATCGTGGCAGAAGACATGTCTGTGTGGCATGTTCCCAATACCTTCCCACTGGAGCACATGAACCTGGCAGCCATCCTCTGCTACCACACCAACAACCGCTTCCTCAGTCTGTATGGAGGGAACCTCTTCCAGCTCTTCAAGGTGACGTCGTTGTGTAGTTACTGTAAAGTTACAGTGGTGTAAAGTAACTCAGTACATATACACAAGTACTGTAAGTACAATTTGGCAGTAGTTACTACTTACTTTGCAGATTCAGATTAGTTTTATAAAACGTCATTCTGTGTGGCTGTAAGCAACAAGGCTGTAAAGCCTTGTGCAACAGCACATAGATTGTTCTCCTGCGGGCTTATTACTCGACTTATACTTCATTTGCCAAACAAAAGTTTGCCGCGTATCTCCTCCCGCAGCGTGCCAACGCATACGACAAAATACATCAAAACGTGCGGCCTGATCAGGAATCATGTGCCATTTTTTTCCCCTAAGAGATTCACCCGGCCATTTCCCCGGAAAAAACACAAAGAAATCTCATCTTTGGGCCCATAGTGACTCGCCATACTTTAACGTGGAAAAATTATTTAAAGTTTCAAACGTTAACAAAACTCTGGACTTTATTTGGTCAATTTTCACTCTTCATACATCATTTCAGGTCAAAACGTAGGAAATCTTTTTCTTGTCCTTCATATGTGTCAATGGAATCAACAGACCTACACATTTGCTTCTCTGAGCCTGATAGCGACATGAACTCCAACCAACTGCTCCATTGGACTCCATGTTAAATCTGGCACAATTTTCTCAGAGGATGCAGATGGTACCACTTTTCGAAACTGCTCTGAAACTCACATTTCTAACAAGACAAACATATAAAGGACATCTTATCTCTCTCAATATACCCTTATTTTGTCATGGTTTTTTGATAAAATGCAGGAGTTTGACAGTTTTTTTTGGTTGAAAATCCCAGTCTACTCTCACTTCAATAAGTCTAACACTAGCCCAGCTGCTGCCTCACCATGACAACCAGTCTCACACACACACACACACACACACACACACACACACACACACACACACACACACACACACACACACACGCACAGACACAGGTGATTGATATGAGCTAATTAGTACAGTTTGACGCACAGACACTGATTTTCTTGCTAGCATGGTGCTAGCATGGTGCTAGCATGGTGCTAGCTTTGGTTAAACAGGAAAAGATGGCTGACTGACTGTGACTGTGCGTGTGTGTGCGCGTGTGTGACCTCAAATACAGAGATGAGAGGAGCGACAGCTCCACATTCTTAAGACTCTCATGGTCACATTTTAAACTCCACAATCATAGCAAGTATATCAACGCGTTCGGCAGAGTCTTTCCTCGCTGTTGATTATAATA
Source organism: Ophiodon elongatus (assembly GCA_016806645.1). NCBI lineage: Eukaryota > Metazoa > Chordata > Actinopteri > Perciformes > Hexagrammidae > Ophiodon > Ophiodon elongatus. Next base: position 216,184 of record JACSYO010000178.1, on the reverse strand, counting down.
TTTTGATGATTTGACTCATGTTTTTTGCCTTGCAAGCTGGCGTATAACAGATGGTTTTGTAGAAGATCCTCTCCCAGTCTTAAGATCTAGTCTGCCCCTTCACCCTGGTCCCCCAATCACCATGGTAACCGGTGACCTGTGTCAATGAAGCAATAGCTGCTCTCAAGTTCAAGACGTCCATCACAAATACAGACCACCTCAGTAGCACATCTTACTACTAATAATGTTGGCGTATATTGTACCTTAATAACACATCTTACTACTGGTAATGTTGGCGTGTATATATTGTACCTCAATAACACATCTTACTACAGGTAATGTTGGCGTATATATATATTGCAACGTCTTATGGTAGTAGCAGCCACAGAGTAAAAATTTGTTGCGAAATTGTCTAGTTGTTGGAATGCTGTTAAGCAACAACGGAATCCAACAGATTCACACATTTGGCTACAGCAGCCTGAAAGTGAGAGGAAATCCACCTCTCTGCTCCATAGCTCTCTCTGACTCCAAAAAGATCTCGCACAGACAACCGTACCCGATTTCAACGTTGCCATAAAAGACACATTTTTTACACTACAGACCCAATATTCACATTATCTGTTCACCATGTTATCTGAGTTTTGAGATAGTTCGACAGGCTTTAACTCCATGTTAAGCCTATGGAACTGTAGTCTCTTTGAAGTTATCACTATGGCAACGTTTGATGTTGGCAGCACCCAGGTGATTGATATGAGCTAATTACTGCAGTTTGACACACACACACGCACGCACGCACGCACGCACACACGCACGCACACACACACACACACACACACACACACACACATACACACACACACACACACTTTACTTGGAGATATTCAGTCAAAGGCATTGTAACACCTCCTGTCTGTCTGTCTCTCTGTCTGTTTGTCTTCCCTTTCAAAATAAAAGCCCCATGGATAACTGTATCTTAACATGAAGCTCAAATGAGGATTTCTTTGATTAAAATACTTAATGCTCTGACTAATACTGTGACTACTGCTGCTAATATTTCTAGTTTTACTACTACTACTACTGCAACCAATACTACTAATACCACTACTACTACTTCTTTGAAATCTACTAATACCTCAACTACTACTAATACTTCTACTACAACTACCACTTCTACTACGACAACTCCAACTGCTATTACTACTACTACTACTACTACTACTACTGCAAATGCTAATACTTCTACTACTACTCCTGCTATTACTGCTGCAACCAATACTACTATTAATATTACTACTACTACTGCTATTACTACTTCTACCAATACTACTATTACTACAACTAGTACTACTGCTATTACTGCGTGTACTACACCACTAATACTTCTGATACTGCTTCTACTACTACTGATAGAACTGTTTATTCTACTACACCACTGATACTTCTGCTGCTACTGCTACTACTACTACCACCACTAAAACTTAAAACTTAAGCTGCTGAAACTCTTGTTACAACCACTACTTCAACTACGATTACAACTTCTACAGTTGAACAGTTTAGGTTCCAGCTTCTCCTGCATTGTATTTCAGCTCTTCGCTTCTTTGGGTAATGCAGTTCAACTTCTAATTCTGCCACTTTTAAAATTCAACTACCAGGTTTTTTAGCAGTACAGTTTTTGGCTTTTGGTCTTTATCATATTTTCGGAAAAGTCTTTTAAAAATGTCCAACTTTTCTCAGTTATTTTTACTACTACCACTACCACTACTACTACTACTACTACTACTACTATTACTACTACTACTATTACTATTACTGTGACAGTAAAATCATTTAGCTTCCAACTTTTCCTGGATTGTAATTCAGCTCTGGGATTATTTAGAGGACACAGTTTTACTTCCAACTTTTCCAGTTATACATTTCAACTACAAGGATTTTCATCAGTTCAGTTCAATGCTTTTGGGCTTCAACACTTTTCAGCAGGGAGTTTCCCTTTTCTGTATTTTCAGCTATTTTCAGGTATTTTTAAATTTTTTCAAATATTTCAGCTCTCAAATTTCAGCTTTCCGCATTCCAACGCATTTTCAGGAAATGCATTGTCTAGTTTCTATAGATCTTCAATGTATCTTGATGCACTTTCTGGTTCATGTGGTTAATACATTATGAAAGGGACTTGAATTGTCTTTGTGTATGTAGTATATCATATTCAAATAAACTTCCCTATCAATGTATTGCAGTCCTGCACATATGAATCATGTCATGCTTGATAATCATTGCAGAATTTATTACATAGGTCAATGAACAATTTAAAGTTTACAATATCACGTGGAATTTAAGAGAACTGCTGCCTTTTCCTGTAAATACTGAAGGGGGAAGGGGGCTTTGTGCTGCTCTGAAGAAGTGCTGCCACTTCTTGTAAATGGTCAGGGAGGGGCGACCAACATTTAAGATGTACAGGGAACACAGGGATTTTCTGGAAAATACAGCAGGGCCGGATACAGAAGTTAGATAATCAGGAGACAAACTGCGATACTGAAAAAGCCTTTTTTAAAAGGCTGAATTCAAACAGAACATACAAGTCAAACAACAGTGGGAACTTGCAAAGGAAAGTTAAGTTTTAGGAAACTCTGTGACAAATAAGCCAGCATGTGGTTATCGAGAAAAACTTTTCTCCACACAAGTTTTATATTTATCTGGCATATATTAATCATTATCATGACTGTATGCAGAGTTAAATGATTGTCTGTTTTATCAATATTTTCAACCTGAGGTCCTACATGTGTTTTTGAAAGTTCTCAAGGTTTATTTATTTTTATTATTTGGCTATGTTACCCAAAAATAACTTGAAAATACTTGCTGCTTTGGCAAATGACTACGATTAATAATTGATTTGTGGCTTACGTAAAAACATACCAACGGTCTTATTTGAGAAAAATATACATGTGAGATTTTTAAAAGCTTGAAAGCATTGTAGTAAATACGTTTAATGAATATATTACGTCGCGGTTAATCAAACTCTTTAACAGCTCTGGAGTACCCTGAAAAATGTCAAGCAAATGTTTCTACTCATGGACACATTTACCCATGCTGCTCCATTTTCATTTGTTAGAAAAGTTTGATCTTTGATCTTTGAGTTTGACACCCCTGTGTTAGGCAGAGCAGAAGGGTAAAGTTGAACTGCTGCCTTTCCCTCTTTATACTGAAGGGGAGGGGGAGCTTTGTGCTGCTCTGAAGAAGTGCTGCCATTTCCTATAAATACTGAAGGGGAGGGGGAGCTTTGTGCTGCTCTGAAGAAGTGCTGCCATTTCTTGTAAATGCTCAGGGAGGGGAAGAGCAATATTTAAGGTGTACAGATAACACAGGGACTTTCTGTAAAATACAGCAGCAAATACAGACGTTTTCAACCTGAGGTCATGTACGTGTTTTTGAAAAGGCTCAAGGTTTAAAACATTTGAAAGTACTCTTAAAAATGTATATTACACTAAAGCTCTAGTAATAACTGAATGCGTTATGTGACGAAGCTTGTGAGATAATTAGAAGCTAATAGTAATTCTATCTTGATTAATTCATCTAGAATAACTATGTCTCTTGCTTTCTTTGTTAAGCCAAGACTACATATACTCATCCAAAATGATTCAAGACTGTATATTGTATTTTGTATATATTCTCACTTGTACTTATATACTTTCAAAATCATTCCATAACCGAAACCTCCATAAAAAGCTTTAGTTTCACTTTCTATTTGTGGGTGTGGTTTAGTATTTATAGCGTCGTTCTAACAGAGCTGCAGGAGACACACTCTGAACCGTCTGAACTTCAGCTGCAGTATCGTCTCCACTCTTTAACTCAAACATGGACAGCAACTTAGGTAAGTTGGAACCTGTATCCATGTTTTAAAGTACAGTTATTGTATGGTGATATAGCAGTACTCACCTCTGAATCTAATTTCATGAGATGTTCCTCTGTACCTTCTATGAATTAATACTTTATTAGACTTACTGGGTAGAACTGCTAATACATGATCTAGTTTTTCTGACTTTAGTACCAAGATTGTAACCTGATTACAAATTCTGGAATACTTCTTTCCCCCTAAAATCATGATTTATTGATCACTAGAAAATGTAAATAAATGATGCATAGTTGAGTCAGATGAATGCAGTTTGTGTTCTTTTGAATCTGAGTCAAAAATTAATCTGTTCTGTTTTTGTCATTGTAATGTTATTTGGTAGGGAGGTTGAATGGTCTTTTGGAGGGAGGTTCAGTTGAACCTTTTCTTTGATGTATTAAGTGATGTGACTGATATACAATTTATGATTAAAATTTTTATTTATCAAGAAAAATGTTTATTTTTAAAATCTTAGACACCCTCAAAGAAATGTGTCAGTCTGGATAGGAGGACAGGTTTCCACCTTGCAGTTCCACTTTTAGCTGACAGAGGGGGTAGTTTAAAAGCCCTGCTGCCTTTTCCTGTAAGTGGTGAACTGAACAGTATCTATAAACCACATTAGATCATGGAGAGAAAGCCTGATAAGAACATTAATTTGTCTCAAATGAAAGTCTACAAGAAATGTTGTAAACTGGAACCTCAACAAACTTATTTGTTTGGCTCTGTCAAAGCAGCAGAATGGATGCTTCTTTTCTTGAATATCTGTACAAGTTGCACTGAGTACAACGTGTGTACAACCTGATGTAGATTCTTATTCAGTTCCACTCATTCTTCTACACAGGAAGCAACAGAAACAATGATGAGGAGCTGAGGATAGTGATGGTGGGGAAGACTGGGATTGGGAAGAGTGCCACAGGAAACACCATTCTGGGACGAAAGTGCTTTGTATCAAAGTGCAGTGGAAAGTCTATGACTGTAGACTGTTCCAAGGCCACAACTATGGTGGATGGGCAACAGGTTGCTGTTATTGACACCCCGGGCCTGTTTGACACCAGGTTTGGCATGGATAACACAACTAAAGAGGTCTGCCAGTGCATCTCTTACTCTGCTCCTGGGCCCCATGTGTTCCTGGTGGTCATCATGGTGGGCAGATACACTGAAGAGGAAAAGCAGACAGTGCAGAGAATTCAAGAAATCTTTGGCCAGGCTGCAGACAGATACAGCATGGTCCTCTTTACTCATGGTGACCAGCTTGAAGACGAATCTATTGAGGACTTCTTGAAGGACTGCCCAGACCTGCAGGAACTTGTGGGCAAATGTAATGGCCAGTACCATGTCTTCAATAATAAGCTGAAGGATCGCTCTCAGGTCACTGAGCTGCTCCAGAAGATCAGAAATGTAGTCCAGAAGAACGGAGGAAGGCACTACACCAACGAGATGTTCCAAGAGGCAGAGAGGATAGCCGAAAAGGAGAGACAACGCATCCTGAAAGAGACAGAAGAACAAATACGCAAAGAGAAAGAGGAGCTAGAGAGGAAACTACAGGAAAAGTATGAACAAGAGATGCAGAAAATTAATAAACAACTCCAGGCTGAGAGAGAGAGGGAGAGGGAAGAGGGAAAGGAGGAAATGAAGTGGATGATGCAGCGGATGGATGAGGACAGAAAGAGAGCGATGGAAGATAGAGAAGCAGAGAGAAAGAGAGATGGAGAGGAGAGAGATAGGCAGATTGAAAATATGAGGAAACATCTCCTGGAAGAGTGTGAGAGAAAAGTGGAAGAGCAAAGAGAAAGGTTGACAGAGCAGTGTGCTAAGGAGGATGACAGTTGTACAATTCTCTGATGTGGTTTTCCTGTTAGTCTTTGTATTTGTGTGTTTCTGTGCTGCAGTGAAGTAAACACTTTCACCATATATATCAGGCTGGTCATGCTCGTGGTCTTTCCTTCACCATTGTGGCTGTAACCTTGCTGTTTTCCTTTGTTTGGATTCTTTTGGGGATAAAATCGCGACTATTTGCTGTCCTGCTCCTAAGTGGTGGGATGAGCTCCCCAATGACATCAGGACAGCAGAAAGTCTCGACATCTTTCGCCACAAACTAAAAACACATCTCTTCTGACTATAGCTGGAATGAAAAAAAGAAAAAGAAAGTGTATATATACATCGTACTTTAGTAGCACTTAAATGTCTCTTACTTCTAGCACTTGGTAGCTTGGCTGTCTTGAAGAAATTGTACTTTCTTGATTCTTGTTGTTCTGGGTTGAACTCTCATGGCTGAATCACTTATTGTAAGTCGCTTTGGATAAAAGCGTCTGCTAAATGACATGTAATGTAATGTAATGGGATCGTTACAGACGAATCTGCCCACGTGTCCATCATCTCAACATTTAGCTGGAAATGTTTGCACCACTTGGCCATAGTTAGCAGTTTGACTAGTTTCAAGGAGATTTCTTCCCACCCTGAGCACGATGTCAGAGCAATATGTCCTCCGTGTGAATATGTTGGAACGACTAAACCTGAAGAACTCAAACAATACAGAACTTAAAGATTTACTGTCTTGTAAGTCTCTCTTTTTCTCTGTTCTCAAATTTTAACAGTAATTTCTATTCATTTATATTGATGCACTTTCTGGTTAATGTGGTTAATACTTTTTGAAAGGCACTTTGAACTGTCTTTGTGTATATAGTATGTCTTATTCAAATAAACTTGACTCACAATGTCTTGCAGTCCTGCACTAGGAATCATGTCATTCTTGTTAATCTTTGCATCATTTTTGAGATGTTCCTCTGTACCTCCTATGAACTAATACTTTATTAGACTTACTTGGTAGAACTGCTAATACATGATCTAGTTTTTCTGACTTTAGTACCAAGATTATAACCTGATTACAAATTCTGGAATACTTCTTTTCCCTTAAAATCCTGATTTGTTGATCACTAGAAAATAAAATAAAATAAAAAAGATGCATAGTTGAGTCAGATGAATGCAGTTTTTGTTCTTTTGAATCTGAGTCAAAAGTTCATTTGTTCTGTTTTTGTCATTGTAATGTTATTTCAATCAGGAGAGACTTTTATAGAGTTGAACAATAATTTATTACAATTGCATAATATTTGAATAGTGCAAAATCTTTGGCGATTGGACTCCATCCTTAATTAGGATAAGCAAGTGGTAGTGATGCTGATATCTGCTAAAGCAGAATCCCCCCTGGAGTCCAGACACTGGTGGTGGTGGAGAAGAAGGAAGTTGCTGTAACCCGATGAAGATTGGAGGAGCCCAGGGTGGAGGAGGGTTGCATCTGTTTTGAGCTGAAATGACAACTGACAGCAGCAGAGAGGAGAACCTATTTAAAAGTTTGACAACAACGATGTGATTGGCTTAAGGAACCTGCGCAGAATGTGATTGGTTCATATAAAGTGCACGCCCCCCAATCAGCTGATGGAGTAATCACAGGGAGACTTAGAGACTGAGATTATGAATGACAAAGAGTGTGGCATGTGTCTTCCTGACTGAACTTCTGCTTGAGCTACATTTCAATCAGGAGAGACTTTTATAGAGTTAAACAAAATTTATTACAAATGCATAATATTTGAATAGTGCAAAGTCTTTGGCGATTGGACTCCATCCTTAATTAGGATAAGCAAGGGGTAGTGATGCTGATATCTGCTAAAGCAGAATCCCCCAAAAAGAGATTATTTTATTGGAATAAAATAAATCTATACCTTACCTACAGCCACAGAGATTTCCTAAGCAAATAGAAATGTAGTCAGGAGAGAACTTGTTAGGGTGAGCCTGCACAAATTCATGTTAACCCAGAGTTAAGAGGGTCTAGTTAAACAAAGCCAAGGTAGAGGAAGGTCTTGATGGACCGCAGACCAGGATACGGGGTCTAGATCGACCGCAGAACCTAATAGTGCCGATCTAGATATACAGCACTAAAGTATAGCAGGATCCGAACAGATCCTGAAATTGATAGCGGGGTCCGGATAGACCGCATGAAAGATAGGTTTGGGGGTCAAGCTAGACCGCAGACAAGGACCGATTGGGGTCTCGTGTAGACCGCAGAACAGGATAGTGTGGATCAGAACTACCACTGTAAAGTATAGGGGGATTTTAAGATCCTGGAATTGATAGCGGGGGGTTCCTTTTGAGATAAAGAAAATAAATGAACGACTCCAGGCTGAGAGAGAGAGGGAGAGGGAAGAGAGACAGGAGGAAATGAAGAGGATGAGGGAGTGGATGAATGAGGAGATAAAGAGGGAGATAAAGAGGGAGAGGGAGATGGAGAGAAAAGAGATACAGGAGCAAATGAAGGAGAGGAAGTGGATGAATGAAGAGAGAGATGAAGCTGATGGGTTTAATCCTCTTGTAAAAACTGATGAAGTTCAGTTACTAATTCAAGGAGTAATAGAATTAGGAAGAATTCTTAAGAGCTGGTACACATAATTAATGATAATGAAACTATTGATGATTAACTAATGATTTATTTTGGATGTGGCCTTAAGAGGTATTCACTGCGGAAGTTAATGTTTCATAGTATTAAATGTACGCATATCATTAACATTGAAAAGATCATATCAAAACTGAAGCAACATTAAATTTTGTCCTCAAAGCATTCTTTTCACAAGTTATGTAATGCTGTATGTGTTCATATGCTAAACTGAATTAGTAATAAACATGTGATATGAACACCAGAACCTTTTTCAGTCATAATTAACTCTTCAACCAAGAGTTCAAAGGTCACAAGTCTTCTTCTAAAGTTTGACTCACTACTTTATATGAAACAGTAGTTCTTTACACACACATAATATACAGTATATTTGTATGCTTTAAAGTTGCTCTGTCAATCACCTTCCCTGTGTTCTGCTTATATATAAGATCTAAAAAACAAAAGGGAGACATTTATATTCTATGATTTTACTCCTATTATTGCATTCATGTGACAATATATCGTCCTGGTATGAATCTTCCTTTTAATAAACCCCATCACCTATAGCCTGACGCGTTGGAAGTGCACAAACCATCTCTGCAGCTCAGTGGGAACTCTGATTAAACTTTTCTGCAGAAGTATAAATTTAGTATAATTAGGCTGCTCACACAGGATGTGTGCAAGTTTAAGGCACTTCTGCATTGGCTTCACTCTTCAGTAATGGCGGATTCCACCTGGTCTTGCTTTTTTTCTTATTTTCTTGTGCCATAAATTACACATATGATGTTTGACAATAAAAAAAAATCTATTTATCTATCCTGGAAGTAAGAATATTTCAAAATAAAAGTCAAGGCAATAGAATGATCAAGACATTCTTATATACAGTCCATGATGCCAACACATACCAGGGTAACGTAAGAAGAAAATAAATGAATGAATATAAATAAATAATTATTCCCCCATATTGTGCTGTTTCTTGAGTGAACACAGAGCATAGACTGTATGCTGTAAGCAGGGTAAAAGTGTTTACCCTTTCTACCACTAGATGGCAGTATAAGTGTATTTATACCATAGATTTAGTTATATTGTGTCTTTATTAATTATCTAGGTTATTGATACAGATGCTTCCTTATACAGTCTATGCCAGGGGTATTCGATAAAAATTCAACGAGGTCCAGTTAGAGAAAATGTCCTCATACAAAAGTCTGGAACATCACAATGATGTCTAACTTACGCTATGATTTAGTTCCATGTATATTGAAGTAGCCCAACAGTTGTATTATTGTCCGTATGTAGTCAACAACTGACTGTCATTTCAAGTAAAGAAAGTTCAATTAAATAATATCTCAACCATATTTATTGTCAACTGGATACACTATAAATAGTATATACTCAAATAATAAATAAATGTTCTTCTCTTATTTCAAGTAAAATATGGACTGGATTAAAAATGTGACTCTTAAATTGAAGTACTTCATTTGTGAATTTTTTTTAACTTAATTGTCTTTGCCTGGACGCCTCCCACTGGAGTTTTCCGGGCACGCCCAACTGGTAGGACACCTGGTAGAAGACCCAGAACACGCTGGAGGGATTATATCTCCCAGCTGGCCTGGGAAAGCCTCGGGATCCCCCAGAACGAGCTGGAAAATATTGCGGGTGAGATGGAAGCCTGGGTCAGCCTACTGGGCCTGCTGCCACTGCGACCCGACCCCGGATAAGCGGATGAAAAAGGATGGATGGATGGAGACTGGGAATGGAGCAAGGCCATAGCACTGCTAAAGAGATGACTGAGGCCGCTGTCTTACTATTCTACTGCTGAGAGGATTATTTGCACATTTTTCATTACAAAGAAAGGAAAATACTTTTAGTTTTACTTATTTATGTATTTCTATTTATTTACTATTTATTTATTGATGCGTTTATTTTTATATCGACGGCCTGGTTAACTGAATGAATGGGAAATGGCCTATTGGCTTCACCAGAGTGTGGCTTTTATTTTGAAAGTCAGCTCCTAAAAACAAAACAAACCAGCGCCACCGTGTTTCTCAAAATGGAGGCTGTGTTGATGGCAGCGAGAGGTCGTATGTGACATCAAAATACTCGAATTACATTTAAAAAAATTATGAATGTCAAAAGCTGCGGTCTAAAAACTCACTTCTAATGGCCCCTGCTCCGTCACCGTTGTAGCTTTCCAACGATGGCTCTGGGTTTTGAGAAGCTTCGAAATCCAGCATGGAAAGCCGTCATGTTTTTAGAGACTTTATAAAACATTCTTAACATTTTGGCCAAAACAACATAAGTATAGTTGTTGTTTTACTAAGACATTGAGTGTAAGCACAAAATATCACTTAATACCAAACATTAAAGGTTGGGGCTGGCATTTTTTCAGTCTATCCACATTTTTAGCATTGACAAATCCTGTGAAGAGATGAAAAATGCATTGGTCCGTCTCTCAATATTTTCCGACTTCCCTACCCCATCTATCAAGTTGATTTGTTCATACACAAATATACAGTGTATTTATGAATAAGAAAAAAATGTATTGTTGTTTTTGTTCTTTTCATTGGTTTTGTTGGCAACGAGAAACATACCAGGCTTAGCATTTAAGATAGTGTGACTAAACTGGTTTTACACTTATGTACGTTTCCGACTTGGACCTCTTTGTGCATAAAAAGAAAAGCAAAAAAAAAGCAAAAGGCGAGAAGTGTGAGGTAAATATTGTGTTTAATAAACAAACATCAGTCAGGGAACTGACATTAGTCTGGGGATGTTAGAAGAGGGGAATATAAAGCACAAACAAAGTAGTTTAATTTAAAAAAAAGTCACAGAAGGGCCATTCTACATCATGGATACTTTTGGTACTTCAAGTATATTTCGATTCTAATACTTTTGTACTTTTACTTCTTCACTGATAACAGCACAGGAGGTCATCTCATTCCAGAAAGTGCATGTTGCAACAGTAAAGATAACATTTATGAATTGTTGATGATTAACGATCATCTCGGTTCAAACTGTATACTTTGCTCTCACAAGAGTCTCCTGACCAGAATAAATTCATTGCTTAATACAATCAAGTAGAGATAAGATCCTGGTCCAGCTGCAGAACAAAGGTCTTCAACTCCAGCACAGCATTTTAAACCGCAAGGTTATAACTTTTATTGAGGTAAGTTGATTTTGTTCAGGTTTTATGTTATGTTATGTTAGCACATTGATGATAATTTTCTGTGCAATAAGGTATATATATATATATATATATATATATATATATATATATATATATATATATATATATATATATATATATATATATTTCCTCACAGTCCCTTAATGCTGCTTCACTGACTAGATATGCTGCTAGCAGATATAATATGGCTGTTAGAAAATAGCAAATGAAAAAAAACATGAATACTATTTTTGATATTCTTATTCATTATCCTGCTTTTGATTAACATGCTCACAGACCTTTTTTAGGGACTCAAACTCAGACCTTTTTTGGGAACTCTTTTTAATCCCTGAATTATACGATCTAGAATTCTGTTTCACTCAAAGTGACAGTGCCAAAAAGAACCAACTAGGGTAAAAAGTGCTTGACTCTGATTCCTATTCTACTAGGGACTAAATTATGTTTCACTCTGTATCTTTTGAGTTAAATAGACTTTGTCCATAATCAGTTTTGGTAACTATCAGAGATTTTGTGACTCACAAGTAATTACTGCAGTAGTTTTGACGAGTTTCGATTGTCGACCATTTCCTCCTGCTGCCTGAAGACACTAACGTGGTGGTAGTGGTCAACACAGCTGTAGCCAACCATCATCAACTGTGGTGTAAAACTCGGAAATGTTTTGAAGCGTCAGCTTCAGCAAAGACTCGTCGTACGAAGACGCGGAGGATAAAGACAAAGGAGTCTTTCGTTGGAGTCTGTTCTTATCCTTCTAGACCTTTCTGCTGCATTCGACACAGTGAACCACCAGATCCTTATTTCCACCCTACAGGACCTGGGTGTCTCAGGCACTGCTCTCTCCCTTTTCTCATCCTACCTCAACGACCGCACTTACCGGGTAACCTGGAGAGGGTCTGTGTCTGAACCTTGTCCCCTCACTACTGGGGTCCCCCAGGGTTCCTCCTCTTCTCTCTGTACACCAACTCTCTCGGCTCTGTCATTCGCTCACATGGCTTTTCCTACCACAGCTATGCTGATGACAACCAACTAATCCTCTCGTTTCCCCAATCTGAAACTCAGGTAGCAGCACGTATCTCTGCCTGTCTGACGGACATCTCTCAGTGGATGTCCGCACACCACCTGAAGATTAACCCTGACAAGACTGAACTACTTTTCCTTCCAGGGAAAGGCTCTCCCACCCACGACCTGACTATCACCTTCAACAACTCCGTGTTAGCCCCGACCCTGACTGCTAGGAACCTCGGTGTGACACTCGACAGTCAACTCTCCCTCACTGCCAACATCACTGCAACAACTCGGTCCTTTCGGGACATCAGGAGAATCCATCCTCTTCTCACCCAGAAGACGGCTCAGGTTCTGGTACAGGCTCTGGTTAGCTCACGCCTAGACTACTGTAACTCCCTCCTGGCAGGTCTACCTGCTAGTGCCATCCGACCTCTGCAGCTCATTGTGAAGAATAAGGTCCTCAGCTTTTGAAGAGTATATCCTTCGAGACGCGCAACGAAGAGACCGAGCCCCAATGATGAATCCGCTAATAAACAAGCCGAATGCTGGTTCGAAGTTACAGTAAAAAAGTATTTACTTTGAAAAGAAAACAATTACACCTTGAATACACGGTATGAAAAATAACAAATGATTCATGAAGCAGATTTGCGCAGCAGCTCTCTCTCCTCCGCATCTACCTGTGCAAGTCCCGTCACGTGGCAACGTCCCGTCCCTATAAATCTCATGGGACGCATTTTTAGTGCGTCATTCTGCTGCGACCATGCGCCGGTCTGCTTCCGGCTTTGCGTGAGCCCCTGCGACTGCGTAACATATCGTGTCCTTGATTTAGTGTCCGTAATTCCATGTCCTGGTTCAATGTCCTTAATTCCATGTCCTGGTTCAATGTCCTTGTTTCAATGTCCTTGTTTCATGTCCTGGAACGATTTATACACCCGCGGATTATGCGACAGTTTAAACACACGGTAAATATGACAGTCTAACCATAGCGATTATGAAATATTTTAAACATACGGTAATTATGAACTGGTCTAAACGTACGGTTTATGAAATATTTTAAACATACGGTAATTATGAACTGGTCTACACATACGGATTATGAAATCGTCACAAAATATCAATTATTTAAATGTTACAAAATATTAATTATGAAAAATTACAAAACATTTATTATGACAAAGTTACAAAATAAAAACATAAGACAGTTGCTTTAGGAGCTTTCTTCATTCAACCTTAACATCATCCAGAATGCGGCAGCTCGACTGGTCTTCAACCTGCCTAAATTCACCCACACTACGCCGCTCCTCTGCTCTCTTCACTGGTTACCTGTGGCTGCTCGCATCCGTTTCAAAACATTGGTACTTGCGTACCATGCTGCGAACAGGTCTGGTCCAGTCTACATCCAGGACATGGTCAAACCTTACACCCCACCCCGCTCACTCCGCTCTGCATCGGCCAATCGCCTTGTAGCTCCGTCACTGAGCTAACCACTCAACAAAATCACGATTGTTCGCTGTCCTGCTCCTAAATGGTGGAATGAGCTCCCCAATGACATCAGGACAGCATAAAGTCTCTACATCTTCTGCCGCAAACTAAAAACGCATCTCTTCCGACTATACCTGGAATAAAAAAAAAGAAATTAATTATATATCTCTCTTAGTACTCTAGTAGCACTTAAATGGCACTTATTCATAGCACTTGGTAGTTTGGCTTTCTTGAGGAATTGTACTTTCTTGATTCTTGTTGTTCTGGGTTTGAACTCCCATGGTTGAATGCACTTATTGTAAGTCACTTTGGATAAAAGCGTCTGCTAAATGTAATGTAATGTAAAAATAGACCATAAAGCAGGGTATGCTTTAGGGCGGGGCTACCTTGTGATTGACAGGTTCTACCATTGTCTGTGTTTTCGTCTTACAACTTAAACCCTTTCACAGTGTTTTCAGTTCATGAAAGTTAATTGTAAAACTTATGTTTGGCTAAAAATGTATTATTCAGCGTTCGGTTGTATTAATTAAGCTCCACCCTCTGGTGTTATTTCTGGTTGCAAAAAAACGAGATGGCGATGTCCAAAATGCCAAAATCGAGGCTTCAAAATTAAACTAAAAGTAGTCCAAAAACTATTGGGTGACAACACGGTGACTACATCCACTTCTTATATACAGTCTGTAAAATTGAACTAACTCTGACAGGCCGTATCATTGAGGCCAGCAAGTTATAATCAGAGCTATCAAGCTATATGCTGCTGATGGACAGAGCCATGTTCTGTCTGGAGACCAATAACAAGGAAAACAAATACACGCATTTAGATTAAAAACATCAGTAAACATTACGTAATGTGTATTTTTTACATTGTATGGAAACATTTTTCATTCAAAGGTGAAACAACACAGATATTATGAGTTTATAGTGGGACTGGCCAACCCATTCACTTCAATAGAACTGGCACCATCTGGCACCAGGACAGGATGACCCTTCCTTCTTTGATATCAGCTGACAGGACATAAACAGCTGATGTCACTCGCATACGCTGCAACAGGAAATTAACTCCGTCACATTTAGAGTGTACACAACTCTGACAAGGTCTATAAAGGATTTTGTGATGCATGAAAAAGTTGTAAATACACATGTGATGTTAAGTATTCTTATAGAAAAACAGTTTGATAAAAATCTTTCAGTGTTTTTATGTTGTTTTAGTAGTATAATTTGATGCAACTACTCCTAATTAGTTGTTTGCTTCTATTATTAATGTATTAATGTATTATTCATATGTAATATGAGATGCCGTAGAGAGAACCATTCTTTAAATCGATAGACCAGCTTCAGTATTAGTGAGTCATTGAATGAAGAAGGCAAAACAACAAAAGCGTATGGCATATTTAATGTTTAAGTATATTGTATATGTTTTTCCCACAGATGTTGCACCACACAGTTTTGGTGCTTTTGGTGGTCTGGGTGACAGTGGATCATCCATCCTCTGCAGCTCCTCCTCCACAAATCGGTAAAGGTCATGCAAAAACACACTGTACTTTCCCCCATCATCGCTATCTCATTTTCATATCTGACTAAGGTCTGCTTTATTTTCAGTAAATGACGAGCTCAGCCACACAGAAGCAACAAAGAATGTCGAGATGACAGAAATGCTCAACAGCACAAACTTCGAACAGTTGGAGAAATTAAGGAACAGGTCCACATATGTTGCGAGGAGCTGTAAGGAGATCAAGAACAGATATCATGAAGAAGAAGGTGTTTCTTCGGACAATACTTTCAAATTTAACAAATTATTGATCAACAGTTTTTCATTAATTCAAGGTGATGCAACCCTCTATAATAATTGTTTTCCCCATTACATTTACTGTAATATTGGCAGATGGGCTATACTACCTGACCACTGCTAATGGCATGGTCTACCAGACTTTCTGTGTGTGAGGTACTTTATATTTGTAAACGGCTCCCAGCCCCCTGTTCAATGCATCAGTCTGCAGAGTAAAGGGAAGAGAGAAGTTAGGTGTAAGTGGCTCCCCACAGAGAGCCTGTTTTACCTTCTCAAACACCAACTGGCACTGCTTTGTCCACTGGACCGGATCTGAGGCACCTTTGCGGGTCAGGTCGGTCAAGGGCTGGTCAGCTCTGCAAAATTTGGGATGAAGCGCCTGTAGTAACCTGCCAAACCCAGAAACCGCCTCACCACTTTTTTTGTCTAGGGCCGCGGGCAGGCCGCGGGCAGGCTGCGATAGCGGCGGTCTTGTCCACCTGAGGGCGCACCTGCCCGCTGCCCAAGTGGTACCCCAGATACCGTACCTCCCTCCATCCAACTACACACTTCCCCGGGTTGGCGGTGAGCCCAGCCTGCCTCAGGGACTCCAGCACCACGCCCACTACATGCTCTGCCCAGATGATGCTGTGGATGATTACATCATCCAAGTAGACAGCAGCATATGCAGCGTGTGGACGCAGTACCCAGTCCATGGGGCGTTGGAAAGTGGCTGGGGCCCCGAACAATCCAAAGGGGGGTGTGGTGAATTGGTACAAACCAAACGGAGTGGAGAAGGCCATTTTGTCCCTGGACTCTGGCAATAGATGAATCTGCCAGTAGCCCTTTGTCAAATCCAGTGTCATAAAGAAATGCGCAGTGCCCAGTTGGTCCAGGAGTTCGTCGACCAGGGGCATTGGGTATGCATCGAAACGTGACCCATCATTCATCCTGCGATAGTCCACGCAGAACCGTATACACCCATCCTTCTTGAGAACAAGGACAATGGTGCTACACCAGGCACTGTTGGACTCTTCTATTACCCTCATCTCCAGCATGGCAGCCAATTCCCTCTGAACCACTTTTCTTTTGCGTTCAGTTAACCTGTAGGGTCGTGACCGCACCATCACGCCCGGAGGAGTCTTTGGTGCACTATGAGGTTCGTGCGTCCTGGCAGGAGGGAGAACACGTCAGCAAACTGCTCTGCAACTGGGCAATGTCTGTTCTCTGGGTCCCGGCAAGATGGGCTTCACAAAGGAGCGAGGCTTGGTGTATTTTGGAACCTCAGGCCCCATCTCCTCTCTCTCAGATACCGCGGACACCAGAGAAACAGACTCCGTCTCGCTCCATGCTTTTAAGAGGTTGAGGTGGTAGATCTATGTAGCTCCGCCACTGTCAGAACGCACCACCTCATAGTTGACATCCCCCACGCGCCGTGTGACCACAAAGGGCCCTTGCCACTTGGCGAGGAGTTTAGAGCTGGATTAAGGCAATACAAGTACCTTTTCTCCCAGTGCGAATTGTCTGTTGTACAGCCGTTTTTGACGCTCCTGGAGTAAATTTCTCGCGTGACATCCGACCCAGTGTGTGGAGTTTTGCTTGCAGGTCCAGGACGTATTGGATTTCACTTTTACTGGTGCTCGGACCTTCATCCCAGTTTTCTTAAATCAGGTCAAGCACCCCCCTTGGTTTCCTGCCAAACAGTAGTTCAAAGGGAGAAAATCCCGTGGAGGCCTGGGGACCTCCCGCACTGCAAACAACAGAGAATCAAGCCATTTATCCCAATTACATTCATCTTCGTTAATACATTTACAGATCATAGACTTTAAAGTCTTATTCAGACGCTCTACCAACCCATCGATCTGTTGGTGGTACACACTGGTCCGAATAGATTTAATGCCCAGTAACCCGTAAAGTTCCCTCTGTGTTCTCGACATGAACGAAGTGCCCTGGTCAGTCAATCTCTTTCGGGATTCCGACTCGGGAGATGACCTGAAACTGAGCCTGCGTGATGACCTGAAACAGAATCTACTCTTTGTAGAAATGTTGCGCAACGGAACTGCCTCCGGATATCATGTTGCGTAATCCACCAGGACTAACACAAAGCGATATCCTCATGCGCTCCGGTGAAATGGCCCGATGAGGTCCATGCCGATTCGCTCGAACGGTACCTCCATTAATGGCAGAGGACGCAAAAGCGCCCTCGGAATGGCCGGGTGGTTTACCAATTGACACTCTGGGCAGGACGCACACCAACGGCACACATCCCCCTGGATGCCCGGCCAATAAAATTGGGTCATTATCCGGTCTAGTGTTTTTTCATATCACATGTGACCAGCCATTGGGTTATAGTGAGCCGCCTGAAAAATAATTTCCTGGCGGCTTTTCGGTACCAGCAATTGGGTGTTTTCCTGCCCCGTCTGAGTGTCACGACTCACTTTATACAACCTGTCCCTAATCAATGAAAAGTGTGGGTATGACTGCGCTGCGTCAGGCCTCACCAACTGACCATCAATTCATATCACTTGGTCGAAGGCCGAGCGCAGAGTATTATCGTGAGACTGCTCGAGGGGAAAATCTTACATGGAGTGGAATACGGGGGCCGAGTCTCCACGGGAGGCTCCGCCGGTTCCTCCTCCCCGTCCGCGGGGCGACACAAAAAGGTCATCAGATGTCATCTAAATCACTTAAAGAGTTGTGACAATATTGTGTGCACTTACAGACTCCAGGATACTACGATATCGTGGCAGAAGACATGTCTGTGTGGCACGTTCCCAATACCTTCCCACTGGAGCACTGGAACCTGGCAGCCATCCTCCGCTACCACACCAACAACCGCTTCCTCAGTCTGTATGGAGGGAACCTCTTCCAGCTCTTCAAGGTGACGTTGTTGTGT
Organism: Ophiodon elongatus; assembly: GCA_016806645.1. Classification (NCBI taxonomy): domain Eukaryota; kingdom Metazoa; phylum Chordata; class Actinopteri; order Perciformes; family Hexagrammidae; genus Ophiodon; species Ophiodon elongatus. The sequence goes on along the minus strand of JACSYO010000178.1, from coordinate 197,573 downwards.
AGTTATTGAAAAGTAACTTAGTACATGTACTCAAGTACTGTAAGTACAATTTTGAGGTAGTTACTAGTTACTGTGCATATTCAGATTAGTTTTACGAAACGTCATTATCTCCACCAGGAGATAATGAGATCGGTCCAATGTGTGTGTGAGTCTGTGCGTATCTTTGTGTCTGTCCATGGCTAATCTCGCGAACTGTTGCGCCAAACTGCATAATATTTTGTGTGCTCTTTTAAGGCTGCATACTCGAGGAGGTCTCGTGGTTGCAGTGATTCACACGTTCTCAAAACACCTTTGAAGAGCCTGTTTTATACTTATTATTCTAATTATAACCAGCCCCTGGCCGGTAGGGGCCACAAGTGATCACACAGCTTAGTGCATCATGTCTCATACTCAGAAATTCTGGCTAACTTTGTATACATCCATTAAAAAGCATGTCTGATATACTTGCAGTCTAGAGGGGGGAGGTTTGGCCAATTGTGAGTTGTATTTATTCAATCAAATAAAGATCTTCACTCAACTGACTGTACCTTTCCATATGAATTATGCAGGCTGGTCTCATCCAGCATTCGTAAATAATACCTATGAAAAATAATGCGTCGTAATTTGTAGATATCCCACAAAATAATTAAGTATGTTATGCACGTATGTTATTCCTCCAGGAGACCGCTGTTCATTCCCCGTGTGAAACAAGAAGCAAATATTGATTTATTTGTCACATATCGCAATACTTCAGTATTATTTAATCCAAACCACGATCTTTTCCTAAACCTAACTTCGTAGTTTTTTTGCCTAAAACCTAACTGAGTTGTTTCCTGCGAACACGGAAATTTATTTTGAAATTATCGTATGCATGTAACAAGTGGAAATTGACACGTGTTGCTGGCTTTCGTAGGAAAACGCAAGAATAGTGAAGAGTAACTTTTCGTAACATAACATAAGGAACCGTTGTTTGAGGAAATGTTGAATTATGACATTCCTATATTATTATAGAATAAGTAACCTGGCAGTATATAAATGTTAAAATTTGCCCAACCTTTACCAGCTGCAACCTTAATGTAATCCTTAACCATGAATGCATTAATAATTATAATCCAAGTCTGAAATGGGCCATTCTGCATAATGAGTACTTTTACTTTTGGTACTTTGAGTATATTTTGATTCTAATACTTTTGTACTTTTACTAAAGTATAATTTTTAATGCAGGACTTTTAGGCTACTTGTAACAGAGTATTTCTACACTGATCTGAGTACTTACAGTCAGGGCCATAAGTAAGACTGACACAATCTTTCTAATTTTGCCTATTTACATGACTGCAATGGATTTTAAATAAAGCAGTCAATATGTCGTTGAAGTGTAGACTTTCAGCTTTATTTAAATGGATATAACAAAAATATGGCATTAACTGTTTAGGAATTACAACCATTTTTACACAGTCCCCCACATTTTCAGAGGTTCAGAAGTAATTGGACAAACTAACATAAAAGTGAATATAATGATAAGTCTTCCACCCATAGTCATAAACAAATATACATATATATATACATATATATATATGTATATACATATATATATATATATATATACATATACATATATATATATATACATATATATATATATATATATATATATATATATATATATATTTACATATATTTTTTTTTTATATATTAATACACCCATAGTCATCACCAAACGCTGAGTTTCCTCCCTTGAGATGCTTTGCCAGGCCTTTAGCTCCGTCTTTCTGCCTTCACTTTTATCTGAAGTAAATGAAAAGCTCACTGGGGTTGAGATCAGGTGATTGACTTGGCTATTGAATAATATTCCATTCCTTTGCCTTGAGAAGCTCTTGGGCTGTTTTCACAGTATGTTTTGGGTCATTACCCATCTGCACTGAGATCCAATCAGTTTTGCAGCATTTGTCTGAATCTGAGTAGATAGTATCGCCCAAAACACCTCAAAACTCATCCTGCTGCTTCTATCAGCTGTGACATCATCAATGAACACCAGTGACCCAGTACCATTGGCAGCCATACGAGCATGCCATAGCACTGCCTCCACCATGTTCACCAGATGCTGTGGTTTTCTTCGGATCAGGAGCCGTTCCTTTCCTTCTCTACACTTTTCTCTTCCCATCATTCTGGTACAAGTTCATCTTGGTTTCATCTTCCAAAGAACCTTCATCTAAAACTGATCAGCTCATTCAGATGTTCTCTGTTAAGTCTAATCTGGCCTTCCTGTTCTTCAGTGTTCCCAGTGGTTTGAACCTTGTTGTAAACCTTCTGTACTCAGATTCATAAAGGCGTCTCTAGATTGTAGACATTGACAATGACACCCTTACCTCCTCCAGAGTATTCTGGACCTCAGTATTCATGTTATGAAGGGTTTTTCTTCACCAAGGAAAGAATTCTGCTACGTCTACTTTCCATGTCTTCCGTGGTCTTCCGGGCCTTTCGGTGTTGGTGAGCTTGCCAGTACATTCCTTATTTTTAGGAATGTACCAAACTGTTGATTTGGTCATTTGGTTTGTCAGCCTTTTAATGGCCTCATTCACTTGCATTGACACCTCTTTGGTCCTCATGCTAAGAGTTCCCTGGGCCAGCTACCAAATGCAAATAAAAATGTTTTAATCATCTCCAGACCTTTTTATCTGCTTAATTTGTCACGAAATAATGAGGGAACAGGCCACACCTGGTCATCAAACCATTTGTAAGACAATTGTCTAATTACTTTTGAGCCTCTGAAAATGTGGGGGACTGTGTAAAAATGGTTGTAATTCCTAAACGGTTAATGCAAACATTTTATTTGTTATATCCATTGAATTAAAGCTGAAACACTTCAACCACATATTAACTGCGTAGTTTCAAATCTGCGTAAAGTCGTTTAAAGACGAAAATAAGGAAATTGTGTATATATATATACATATATATATATTTTTTTGTCACATTCCTCCAGCAATATCCAGTGAGATACAACATTGACTCTTACAGCAACAGAGGGCCGTCTATTCCTATTGTGTATGACCATGGAGACAAAGAGTCCACCAGAATGTTATATGGACCCAAACCAAGAGGTAAATGTAATGAGAGGGAAGTGGAGATAACATTATTAAACATTGAATTAATTTTCAAGGTTACCCCTTGAATTATAAAATTGAGATTCAAAGAGATTCAAACTAACTCAACCAAATTCATCCATGTAATCAAGAAAAACTCATGTTTTTTTTCTGTTTCTATGAAAGCGGAGTTTGAACCGGGTTTCGTCACATTCAGAGCAATAAACAACGAACGTTCAGCCATGGCTATCTGCTCCGGGGTCAAGCCCATCATTGGCTACAACACCGAACATGTGAGTCCGACACCTCTGCTGGCGGTCAGTCAACACAGAAAATGATACACAGTGTGGTAATACTGGTGTGTGTGTGTGTGTGTGTGTGTGTGTGTGTGTGTGTGTGTGTGTGTGTGTGTGTCCAGTACTGTATAGGAGGAGGTGGATACTTCCACCCTGATCAGTGTGGGGACTTCCCATCATTTGACTGGGACAGACTGGGAAGGGAGCAAGGCTGGAGCGCTGCCAAAGAGATGACTGAGGCCGCTGTATTACTGTTCTACCGCTGAGAGGATTATTTGCACACAACTGTTGTTGCCGGTGCGTCAACAATCACAGTTGTAGCCAGCATGTCTCGTGCTTCAGAGAACGAGCCTTGTGTTTCTGTTTGTGTCCATGAAGCCCTAACATTAGCGTTTGTAATGACGCCACACACCAGCAGATGGAGCTCTTAACCTGCATATTCAAATAAAAAAAGTTAGCATTTTTCTTTGTGGCGTCCGATTCTTTGAATCCATCCACTCCACCGAGTTCTATCTGATATTGGGCAAGTGATGTCCTTCGGGCCCTCATTTTTCCTGACAACTGGCCGGTTGAAAGGTCACCTAAGTGGAAAAAAAACAACCAGAGACCTTTGTCCATGATGGTAGGCTGATATGACTGCCCCTATACTGACCTTTCAACAGCTGCTAGACAGTTAGTTTTACTTATTTATGCATTTCTATTTATTTACAATTTATTTATGCGTTTATTTTTGTATCGATGGCCTGGTTGACTTACTGAAGAAATGGCCTTTGGCCTTCACCAGAGTGTGGCTTTTATTTTGGAAGTCAGCTCCTAAAACTAAAACAAACCAGCACCACCGTGTTTCTCAAAATGGAGGCTGTGTTGATGGTAGCGAGAGGCCGTGGTACAGGCGGATGACAAACAAAAAGCCGTTGATGTCGTATGTGGCATCAAAATACTCTAATTACATTTAAAAAATTAATAAATGTGGAAAGCTGCAGTCTAAAAACTCACTTGAAATGGCCCCCGCTCCGTCAACGTTGTAGCTTTCCAACGATGGCTGCGGCTTTTGAGAAGCTTTGCAATCCAGCATGGAACGCTGTCATGTTTTTAGAGACTTTATAAAACCAATAAATCCAACAATGAATGTCTTCTGTAATCAGTTGTCCATTTATCTGTGTTGAAAGAAGTTGTCGTCGTTAGCCGTCAGCTAAAGCCTGCTGCTACTGAGGGCAAGATGTATCCCATGATGCACTGGGCCGAATCTGTCAACGAATCAGAGGATGTGTTGCTTGGGCGCGTGCGCATAACAGTGCTGATTCGGTTGAAAGGTGTTTTGAGTTTAGTTTGTCTTTGTCTCCTGAGTCTAACTTAAAAATATTACATTCTTAGAATTTTGGCCAAAACTATATATATATATATTTTAAGACATTGAGTGTAAGTACAAAATATCACTTAATACAAAAACATTAAAGCATGGGGCTGGCATTTTTTCAGTCTATCCACATTTTTATTATTAAGAAATCCCGTGAAGAGACGAAAAATGCGTTGGTCCGTCTCTCAAGACTTTCCGACTTCCCTACCCCGTCTATCAAGTTGATTTGTTCATACACAAATACAGTGTATTTATTAAACAAAAACACAAACAAAACAATTATTCACAAAGAAATCACAGTAAAATTATATGAAATTAAAAAAAGAAATGAGCTTTTAGGATATGTAGCTAAAACAGGACTAAACAGAGCATTTCTTAGGGACTATTTACAGCTGCGGATGAATTCTCACTTGGTACGCTAACTACGCTAGTATTTACAGCATCGAGTCGGCCTGTGTGGGATTAACTGGGATGAACTTGTGTTTTCAGCACAATGAAGGATCATGTAGCGGTCAGCCTTATTAATGTTTTTCTTACAGTATTGGGACAACATTGAAGGTTCTGGCACACAGAGGAATAAACTGTATCACGTTTAAGGCAACAGCAGTTAATGGGGGGGGGGGACATTGTTGTTTTTGTTCTTTTCATTGGTTTTGTTGGCAACAAGAAATATACCAGGCTTAACATTTAACATAGTGGGACTAAACTGGTTTTACACTTATGTACGTTTCCGACTTGGACCTCTTTGTGCATCCTCCAAAAAAAGCAAAATAAAAGCAAAAGGCGAGAAGTGTGAGGTAAATATTGTGTTTAATAAACAAACATCAGTCAGGGAACTGACATTAGTCCGGGGATGGAGAAGAGGGGAATATAAAGCACAATGCACATGTGTAGGGTGGGGGTGGGGGGGAGGGAGGACGGGACGTATTTATCTGTTACACAAGGTGCCCCCGTACAGTAGGAGCAGGAAGTTCTATATAACATACAGATCAGGATCCAAGTCTACGGTACAAAAACTTAGCAGCAACATGTTAACATCGGAGACCGGGGGAGGGGGGCTAACAAAGTAGTTTCATTTAGAAAAAGTCACAGTATTCTTTAAGCATAAATTTGTTAAAAAGGTAAAAACAGTTCCTAAGCATCCTCTAGGGTCAATGCTACTCACGAGATTGTGTGTGTGAAATACATAGGTAGGGAAAAAATTATCTATACATTTATACTCTAATATAAAGACCTTCTGGCAATGGCACAGTACAAACTCTCAGGAAACGCGACAAAAAAATATACAATGTCTTCACGTCACATTTGCAGATTAAAATGTAACTAAGGTCTCTGGCAAGCACAATAGTTTCAGTGATCCAAAAAAAAAAACCTTCTCTTCAAACCAAAATAAAGGACACCATTTTGTTAGTTCAGCTATCTTGACAGATTATGTCTTTTTTTTAATACAAAAATAAGGACAAATATAAATTAATATATATTAAAAGAATCAGATTGATACATAGGGGATCTACTGAATAAGTACAGGTATTTATGATACAATAAATACTTGTCATTCATGACTGGGGGGTAGGGGGGTAGATAAACAGAGAGTACTGTATCTAACCTGGCAGGTATTATGTGTAACTCCTCTACATGTGAGAGCGTGTGTGTGTGTGTGTGTGTGTGTGTGTGTGTGTGTGTCTGTTGTTCAGTAGCTGTAAGAAATACCAGGAGTTTGAGCACAGCTGTGTGTGGACACAGTCTCCGAGGGTTCAGGAGGTCGACAATGGTGGCTTATCGTGTTGTAGGGGGGGGGGGGGTTATCGCTGCCCGCCGTCTCCCGTGCTCTCAATGCAGCTCCTCCTAGCGGTGAGTCCGTGGTACTACCAGTTAAGGTTACTCCTAAAAACACACAACTCACAGAGGGGAAGCAGGAAGTCTACGGGGAGGCGGTCGGTCCTCCCGGGGGAAGAGACAGGCGTGGCACGCCATCGGAGTCGTCACGACCAACGAAAAAGAAGTAAGGAAAAAGTCCACTCTTGTGTGTGTGTGTTTTTTTTTTTTTTTTTTTTTTTTCTCCACTTCATAATAAAAAATAAGTCTGTTTTTGTACTTTACAATACAATTCAACATCCCCACCGAGGAAGCATCAATCATCAGTCCAGCACTGACAAAGAAAAGAAACTCTTTTTTCGTTGTTTCTCTTGTTTGTTTTTTTTTTGCCTTTTTTTTTTTTTTTTTTTTTTTTTAGGGTTGAAAAAAAAAGAAGAAGAAAAGGGGACGGTTGGGGGGAGGGGAGCGTGGAAGGTGAAGGGTTTTTCTCAGGGAGGAATCGGGACCTCGGATAAATCTGGAGGGGGAGAGAATCTCTTTTTTTATATTTATTTTTATGAGGAACACTTTGTACAGCCACACTTGACCACTTTCTCCACTTCCTGGACAAAAGACGAGCCGTCGGTGCACTGGAAGGTGTATTTCCTGCGTTTGCTGCGGAGGGGGGTGCAGCAGGTGCCCTGTCCGTCTGCTCCCCCCACGCAGCTGCCCTGGCACTCTAGGCGGGAGACCTTCTCCTGGGTTTGGCACGCCGCGTAGCCTTGCTGCCTCTGGTAGACATCTCGGACCCGTTCCCCTCGGCAGGCCACCTCTGCGAGGAGGGAAACACAAAGGTCACGAGATGACCGCTCTGAAAGCGGCAGAAGGGACGTGGAATGGTGAAAACAACTTAACCGTGATTCAAAGTGCCAGCGGAGAGGACAAGACGGGGACATGAACGTGACACAGAGGGACGCCATGGATGATGACACGATGCGAAAGAAATTAAATAAAGAAATGCTATAAAGAAGCAAAATATTGGGAAATGTTGAAGTTTTTTTTTTTGGACTCTATACTTTTTTATAACATATGAAATGATTTCCTGTGATGTCTATGAATTACGGCGCATTATGTTTCCGTAGGTATGGCTACGGATGCAGGATGAGACCAGCCTGACACAAACAGACTGTACATCTTACAAGAAAGAGTTTTATACTCTGATACAAACTGAACCTGACAAGGTTGTCTATCTCGGATGAGAGAAAAAAATACTCATTCTTAAATAAGATAAGGCCACTAGCTTTAATTTTCGCCTTGCTGTGTGTGAATTGAAAGATGAGGAGAAAAAACTACTCTGGCTGCGTGTTGCATGAGGTGAAACAACAAGGTGACGCAGCGGTTGGACGTGTTTTGGGTAAAAAAAAAAAAAGATAATTGAAAGAAAAGAAAAAGAGGGCGACAGTAAGACGTGATCAGTCTCACCTGAGTAACCCCCCGCGAGGGATTAGGAGGAAGCTCAGGAGAGGCTGAGTTGAAAAAGCAAGAGGTTAGAAGCGTTACCGCAGAGACATTGAACACTGTTACACACACACACACACACACACACACACACACACACACACACACACTGCTAACAGACGGCCAAGCAGAAGCTTAGAGGAGAAGAGAAACAAAAGCTTGTACGGTAATAATGATTATTTTGAGAAGAACGTTAGTAACAGCGATGAATACGTGTTTTTGTTTCCTCACCTCTGTCGCACGCCTCTCCCGTGTACCCGCCGTCACACTCGCAGTACGCCTTGCCCAGGCCCGACACTCTGCACTTGCCGTGTTTGCAGCGAGACGGGCCGCAGGGGTCGGCTGCGTCCTGGTCCTGCTCGTCGCACAGGACGCCAGCGAAGCCGGGCTGGCAGCGGCAGGAGTAGGAGTAGGAGTTGATTGGGAGGCAGGTGCCGTGGATACACCTGAGGACGGAGAAAGGGGGAGACGGGGGGAAGGTGAAGATGGGGTACAAGTCTCCCGGCTAAATCTCTTGACCCCAAAAACCCGCCGGCGGGATTGAAAAGCATGTTCTCGTCGAAACTACACCGTTTATCTGAGCCAGACGCGTTGAAAGCCGTCATTATCGTCACATTTCCATCTTTTCCGACGGTCTTTGGACACGTCACGACGAACGCTTCCGTAAAAAACAAAGCAGCCAAAACGAAGCCTGAAATGGCGATACCTCATCAAGAAATCTGCCTCGTTTAAAATCTTGTCCCAAATAAGCCGTTTGAATAGACCAGATCCTGTAAAAAGCATTCAGCTCTGCACTCATCAACTGGGAAGCCATGGTTGACTCGGCTGAGGCCAACAGCCACGTGACAACAACTCAGTGAATCTTTGACTGAACTGCAGGCTGTTTCCACAGTGTGTTGAGTAGAGGACACGAGATGCTGTAAGTAGAGGAACATGTTGGATATTTAGGTTACAGTGTTTTCCAGTTGTTTGTAAAATAAATTATCACGGAAAATTCAGAAATTCAACTTGCTTTATTTTCTATTTTATGATTTATGGCTTGGTAACTGTGTTGTACTGCACAAAATCACAAACAAATATTCTCTCTACTTGCTGTTTCCACGGAGGTGCAGAACTTTTTTATTGCAGTGAAATCAAATCAAAGCCACAGAGAGTAAAATGGGACAGGAGCAAAGAAAAGGCCCCCCGGAACGGCTTGGGGTTCAGAGGGTAGAACCCATACCAGTGCTGTGATCGCCCCAACCACCGACACAGACACAGAGAAACAAAAACACTCACTTGTTGCCGTCGCAGGGGTTGTTGACCTGCTGGTCGCACACCGCCCCCGTCCAGCCCGGGTGGCAGGTGCAGGTGAAGCCACGTTGCCCGGTCGGGTGGCAGTCTCCCTGGACGCAGGCGCCCCTCTGGCAGGGCTGGCAGCCCGCCTCCACCCCGTGGCCCAGCCACTGTCTGGCGGTGCCCAGTGCGGCCCCGGAGCCCGGGGCCCCCGCCCCCAGTCCGGCCCCCAGGTCCTGCAGCTTCCCGTTGATGTACAGGTTGCGGAGGCAGCCGTGGAAGCTGGTGCCGTTGCGTCCGCCCGAGCTATGCTGCAGGGACGAGAGGCCCCCGGAGGCCGAGGCACGTTCTGGCATACCTGGAGGAGGACAGGATTATGGAGGGGTACATCAGGGTACATCAGGGTACATCAGGGTACATCAGGGTACATCAGGAGTGCACAATACTTATTTATATAGTGGCTTTCACACTTAAGAGGGTAGATTAAAATACACTGGATTGTTATTTAAATCCACTAAAAGGATTTAGTTGGACTTTCCTCTGGATGGATGTTCTGAACTGCTCTTTACTTCATTCTTGGGGGTCCACTAGAGAGAGCAGTAATCTAGACAGCCAGTGATAGAAAGGGCTCATTCGTTTCTCGATACTTTTCCCGCAGGACAATCAAGCTGCTTTTAGTGGTATCTTTTTTAGTGGGCTTCACATTTCAAATCGGATTTTAACTTCGTCCATCTGAGCCTCTGCTCCAAAAGACCACAACCTTTTTTTTCTTATTCTTGGCCATCTGCAGGATATTGTGTGACGATCAAAACACTATACTATAATAAATAACGAATAAATGCAACAGCACACAAATAAAAATCTGCCTGATTTCCAGGTATTATGATATATTGATCACATATGACCAACAATGTGAACGTAAAGGGCATTATTCAAAAATCTTATATTAAATAATATTCCTGTTTCTTTAGAACTGTCTTCACAAATAAGACTTGTCAGCCATTCACACAGACGAGTCCTTACCTCCCAGGTAAAGTGGAGAGTCTATGTTGAGTGTGGACTGTTTGCTGATGGAGTTGATGGATTTGGGCGGCCCGCCGTCGATGGACAGAGACAAAGTCTGGTCCGATGCGACCAACTCCACAGCGTGGAAGCTGCCATCATTCACTGTCTCCACGCTGAGAGAGAGATAGAGAGAGAGAGAGAGTTTGTATCATCCATCATGTGGCAGTGAGCTGGACGTTTCTGCTTGTACGTGCATGTACCTGTATATGGCAGAGGGAGGGTAGGATCCGGTTTCGTAGCTGACCCTGAGGCGCCCCCTGTACAGCTCCATGGCGATGTGATCGTTGTCCCCTTTGTACAGCAGCACGCCACTGTCCTCGTCTGTGGCAATCTGAAAACACGGTGGGATGTTTGAGTTAGCGACCAACAGAAGATAAAAGTGCAACGGTGTTAAACTATCTTCATTCCAGCGTTTCATTGTAAAAGCGCTCAGAGTAAAAGGGCTTTTTTGGCCACTTGGGGGCAGCGGAAACAAGATGTTTCACTACATTTGACATATCATTTCCTTTTAAAGTGATACGTCACAAGGTATATTAGGTCTTATTAGCAGACTTATAGCCTGAGTAAAGAAGTCCAATATTTACTCTCTTTTAGCTCTGTTGTTGGTCTCTACCAGAAAAGTTAGTGCCTGTTAGCACACATTTGGTTCTCTAAAAGATATCCAACCGGTGAAACTGATGGTTTGCGTTCCCTCTGTGTACCGGATGTACGCTAATACACAAGAGGCTCAGGCTGTGGCTAGTTCTGTCCCAACTCCTGAGGGAATGTTCAGCTGCCAACCATCCACGATGTCCACCAGATAGTCACTAACTGTGTCTTTCTGTCGCTGGGCGCATTGCAAGTAGTGCACAGTGGGGTTTTGGACCATTTCATCACAGAAAACAGCTACCCGCGGTCTGGAAACGCCGCGATGACAGCGGCGAGATCTCTAGAAAACCCCACCTGACGGATGAGACCGGGCAGGAAGCGCTCACCTGCAGGCTGATGTTGGTCTCCGGCGAGAGGAGACTGGAGGGGAGTTGCAGGTAGGACTCGCGGTTGACGAAGTTGACGCTGACGAGCGTCTCGCAGCGCTCGCCCTCGTAGCCGTGGAGGCACTGGCAGCGCGGGTCCGCTCCCATGACAACGCACTGCGCCCCGTTCAGGCACTCGTGGTTGTCACACTGGCTGGTGCGAGGAAGGACCATCGGGGGAGAGAACTCGCAGAATAGCCCGCTGCAACACACACACACACACACACACACACACACACACACACACACACACACACACACACACACACACACACACACACACATACACACAAACACACAATGAATACAACAAGTGTGCTTGAAATTGTGTTCTTTAATCTTTTTCTAAGTATTATGATGATATATTAAGTATGAGTTCCACAGTACTACTAATGCACTAGGAATGTTCTTAAAGTGGTTTCTATGATTTCTATGAAGCGGACATGTTATATCATAATCATATCATCAGTCTGCTGTACACTACAGCTATCAACCACTCCACAGTCACTTTACCGTGCACTGTTTGTCTGCATATGCCCTTGTATAGTTTTCAATTAGTTTATTTTTCATACATATTCCAACCATTACTTATTTCTTTACTTTCTCTTTCTATCTGCGCTTTTGCTGTCCTTGTGCTGCTGCTGCAACAATAAAGGTTTATCTCGTCGTTTTTATTCTTGTTTTTCAAAAGCATATTATTGCCAAATTGGGGTGCGACAGGATGAGGCGTTCAAGGACAGATATTTGGGAGGTAAAAAAGAACTACGTTAGATGGATATATGGATGGATGGAAAGATAGAGAGATAGAGTTCGATAGATAGACATAACAGATAGTGAACACAAGGGGGAGCCCTTCCTACACCACACACTACCAATAAATACACATTGGGCATGGAATGAGGGGGAGAAAGACATGTCGTAGTTTGGACAAAGACTTTAACACATTAAAGACAATCTAAGAATCTGTTAGAAATGTTTCTAAAAGAGGGGCAGAGAAAGTGAGCAACGCGAAAAACTTCACATGCACTGCCCAAATACTCCAGACACTGTGACATCACCGGTGCTGCTGCATGTGTCCTCACCTGAATCCCTCTGGACAGACGCAGGTGTACCCGTTGACCGCGTCAATGCACTGGCCTCCGTTCTGACACTTGTTCTCCTCGCAGTCGTCATAGTCCAGATCGCAGTGCTCCCCCACGTAGCCTGGAGTGCACTCGCACCTGCAATGTACACACACACACACACACACACAAAAATAAAATGCATGTTGATGCTGGACTTTAATCCTCAGATTGAGCAGCAGTCTTCTTGATTAAACATACAGAAAACATGGAGGATGTACAAAAACAATGCATACACATGCATACACACACACACGCACGCACGCACGCACGCACGCACACACGCACTCACACACGCACACACACACACACACACACACACACACACACACACACACACACACACAGAGGCACAGGCACACTACACACAGAGGCACAGGCACACTACACATCGCGAGGGAGTAAAACTAAAGCGAAGTTCAGATAAAATCATTACAGTAAACCTTACCAGGGAGCCCAAATCACACACACACACACACACACACACACACACACACACACACACACACACACACACACACACATTGCTTATCTCTGCAGGGGGAAAACCAGCAACTCATTTATTTCAGGGTAGAAATGTTAATACTTAAATCATGTGGGAGAAAAACAAGAAAACACTGCTAACCGGTGTGTGCGTGTGCGTGTGTGTGCGTGTGCGTGTGTGTGTGTGTGTAGTCTACTCACTTGTATCCCTTAAGGGTCAAAATGCACTTTGAGTCGTGCTGACATGGGTTTAGCTCTGGAGCGCAGAAATCCAGTTTCTCTTCACAAAGCTCTCCTGGGAACACACACACACATATACGCAAACCTTTTCAATATTTTGCATACCATTAACAAAAATAACAAATATTAAACAAAGTAAAACTATAATACAAAACACTTTATTTTGTTTGTGCATCTTGGTATGATGGAGCATCTCTGTGTGTACATGCAGAACTGCAGGCCCAGGACTGTGTGTGTGTGTGTGTGTGTGTGTGTGTGTGTGCGCGTGCGTGCGTGCGTGTGTGTGTGTGTGCGTGTGTGTGTGTGTTGCATGGGCGTGTACTCTAATGATGGATGACTCTCTGACCAACACAGCGGTCTGATAAATGATCTCATCTCTGGGAGTGTCATATTCCTGATAATATCCCCCGCGTGCGTCCCCGACGTTCCTGAGACTCCGAGCGAATCGCTGATAAGGCATCGGGGAATAAACCGATACTCCTGACAGCACAAATTCCACTCTGGGAATAATTACATGATCGCTCGGGGATCGATGGCAACGCCCGTGAAACGGTAGAAGATGCATGTTTGGAGCGTTTAGTATCAGTGCTGCCTCGCTTACGTAGACGCATTCGTATTATCTTATTTTTTAAAAGAGAGTCCTCGTTAGAATTAAACAGTGGGTGGCTTCTTGTCCCAGTCTATTAGCTTTGGATTGCATCTGTAAATGGTTTTAATGAAGAGGACCATTAAGGGAACCGGTGAGTTGGAACTAAAACACCGCGACTGCTTGTTTGTCATTCGACAAGTTAACGTTTCTGAAAAAAAGTGTGGCTGTGTTTCTGTGTGAGACTAGCTTATTAAAAGGAGCCGTGCTAGCTTTAAGAATGTTTTTGAAACTGTGTGTTGTGGGACATCAAATGGACACTGTCCTGCTGCCAGAGAGACTTGCTGGACAAGTGAAGCCAATGTGGAATTGCTTAAAAATTGCATTATCTCTACTGACCAGTAGTAGGCGACTCCTCTGTTTGAAAAATAAGTCTGGTTGTATAGAAGTCTATAGAAAATGACTCTACTTCTCTCTTGATTTATTCCCTCAGTAAACATTGTAAACATGAGTTTATGTCTCAATCTCTAGTTTCAAGTCTTCTTCAATACAGCATGATGTTCATTTAGTAAGTTATGGTCAATTTAGAGTCAAACAGACCATAAAGCAGGGTATGCTTTAGGGCGGGGCTACTGTGATTGACAGGTTAATACCATTATAAGAGCCGTATACGGCGTCTATACGTCACTCCTCCACAGTCCAAATATGGTCACTTCCATTCACTGGGTGCAAAAATCCAAGATGGCGACGCCCAAATCGATGAACTTGAGGCTTGAAAAGCAGACCAAAAACCAACGGGTGAAGTCACGACGACTACGTCCACTTCCTTTGTACAGTCTACGGTCCCCACCAAATACGCAATTTACTCCCGTGTGAGTGAAGTTTGATAAAAAAAGAAAAACTGCTGAACATTTTTGATCCGCTTTTAAAGATTTATGTATTCTAGTGGAATTAATGGTTGCCAGGTAGGCAGTGGAAATGGAAAGTATTGGGTTTTGGAACAACACATCATTTAATTTTTTTGCCTTTTTCATGGGAATTTCTGACAATAGCTAAATCATATAATATCACCAGCCTTCTCCTTTAATGTCAAAATGAAAACCTGTAATGTTATGACACATTATTTACCTTCAGTAATAACATGTATGCATCGAGCAGCAAGCAGAAACACCCCAGATGTCTGAGAGGATGAATTACAAACTGTTTGAACATCAAGGACGTGCACTGCTGACACGGAGCATGACCGCATCACGTTTCTGGGTGAGCGTGGATAAAGCGCAGGAAATGAGGGAAGGAAGGAAGGAAAGGATGGAAGGAAGGAAGGAGAGAGGGACAGGAAGGACGGAGAGAAGAACAGACTAACCTCTCTCCACCTCATTGGTAGCAGCTGCAACCACACACACACACACACACACACACACACAAAAAAACACACACACACACACACACACACACACACACACACACACACACACACACACACACACACAGACAACAGATGATAGAAAGCAGAGTGAGATGGGGAAACAGACGCAGGACAGCCAGACACAGAGAGACAGACAGAGAGAGAACACCGCCACAAAGGTTAGCAGTCAGAGATGATTAGCACAGTGCAGAAGCAGACACACAAGTAGCAACAGACCAGTGTAAGTTAGAAGAAGTATGATTTGTCAGTTTATTACTGTGAAAAGTTTCAGAAGTAAAAAGGGCCATTTCTTGTTCTCATAGACAATGTAACATGAGCAATTCTACGGCCTGAATGGGCATCGAACTCGTGTTAGAAAATATCTGGTTCAGTGAGAAGAGGTTCAAGCTTTGGGTGCACATTAAAACTACGACTCCCAAGGTGCATTTGGGCCGGAGACGTCCAATCACCGAACCGGAAACTTCTTTTGCGTTTGAGGCATCATGACCTGCAGCTCAAACCACTTCAGTTTTATTTTATTTCTGATTCTGGCTTCTTCTCCATGGCAACAGCGGCCAAGGCTCATGCGTATTGCGGTTTTTGAGCCATATGCCATCCCAGAATGATGGACAAACACGATTTCTCATAAACAAAGTTGAGATAGTTCAAACTGGCCACAACTAGGCATGTCACGATAAACTACTTTTGTTATACTGTTTGTTATATTTTGTCCCAGAAATAATTGCGATAAATTAAGACAATTTTATGTCACAGAAATAATGATAATATAATAACATAATAATGCAAGTACATCCTAAGAATAAATACACAACCAAAATAATAAATAAAATGGACTCTCAAAAATGTGCAATGTCCAAGTCTTATAGTGTTAGGGGAAAACCTCGCTGTGTATTCTGGCAAATGATGGAGCTCATGTCCATAATAAATATAATCTTGACCATTACAAATAGTGAACTGGGAATACAGTACCTGTGTACTCAGGGGAGCACATGCAGGTGTAGTTGTTGATTCCGTCGACGCAGGTGGAGTTGTTCTCGCAGTCGTTGTCCTCGCAGTCATCGAAGTTGATCTCGCACGAGTCGCCCTCGAAGCCCTCCAGACACACACACCTGAGACCACACACACGCACACACACACACACACATGTGAGCGAGGTATCAAAGGAGGAACACATGTCGTGCACAAAGAACGTCGTCACACACACAAACGCGCACACACACACACACACACACACACACACACACACACACACACACACACACACACACACACACACACACACACACACTCATAATAGCAGTGTCAGCTCCATCTACATATCCCCAGTACAGAGTCATTATTCTGTTAACGTAAGCGTGCTTCAACTCTGTAACTACTACTCAGGTTTATTACTGCGTACACACACACACACACACACACACACACACACACACACACACACACACACACACACACACACACACACAGAGTGGTATATGATGTGTCTAATAAAGAGCTCTTATGCGGCACACACTCGGGTGGATTAATATCTCATCATGTAGTCAACGACGGCTCTCCGCGATAAATATTCCACCCTTCCGCGACGGCGGAAAGCGTGCGGAGATGGAAACGTCGACATGGAGAGGAGGACTGATGTGACAGAGACGACAGACAGAGGGCAAGGAAACAGAGAGAGCCTGTCTCTCTCTGTTTCCTTGGGATCGTGGGCGTGGGTGGTGCAGAGAGGCGTCACTTCACTTTTTCATTGACTCGCAAATCGGTCAACGGTTGTCCGGTTGGAAAGTGACGGCAGATCAAATCAAGGAATTGCCACTCGGCTTTGCTTTTAGTTTTGATTAGCTGTTGTTTTTATTGTTATATGAAGTTGATCAAAATAAACTTGATTCATCTGCTGAGGGTCCACAGATCACATGTGGTGGTTCACTGGTTCATCAGTCTGTCAGACTTCAGAAACCTCCCTCAGACCCACAGAAGACATTACGTCGTTGGAAAGCCTCTTTAACATAACCCATATCGGGATAATAGACTAGAAGAAACAATTAAAAAAAATTATAATCTCACCAAAAGTTGCTCCCTTCTCCTTCCTTCAGGTGGCAAGTGCCGCCATTCTGGCACGGGTTACCGATACAGGCATGAATGGGCTCCTCGCAGTTCTGTCCCTGCAAACACACACACAAACACATTGAGCGCTTTCTAAGAAAGTACCCGCAGGCGGACCGCGACCCTCTTGGCTTTCCGCGGCGCGTGTACCTTGAACCCGTAGGGGCAGGTGCAGCGGTAGTAGTTCACCGGGTCGTTGGAGCAGGTACCGTCGTTCTGGCAGGGGTTGGACAGGCAGGGCTCGCACTTCGCCTGGATACTCACGTCTACCGGACCTGTACACACACACACACACACACACACACACACACACACACACACACCAAAGAGAGTATCTTTAAATAATGTTCTGCATTAGGAGGACGAGTCAGAATACATAGGGAGACATACACACAGACAGCTGTACATCATCAGGGACCTGCGTGAAACCGTGCATCAACGCAAGTTAACTTTTTGTGCTGCAAAAAAAGAAGGGGTGTTTTTTTGGGACATTTCACTTTGGCATTTAAAAAAAAAGCAATTGTGAAATATGCCGGTTTATGAGAAAAATATACTGATTTGTAAGGAAAACATTTTAAAAACGAAAGTGCCTGCACTGCAATATAAGGTAGGCACTTAATAATAATAATAGCCGTATATAAACTACGTAATAAACCAGAGTAAATGACAGTACTAGATTTTCTTTGCAGGGCCATGACATGCACAAAGGGACACACGCGTATTCTCACATTCCATTACAGGACATCAAACTGTGACAGCTGGGACGCACATTAACGGTCAGGACACGAGGGCAGAACGGGAAGCAGAGCGGTTCGGTTGGACCGGGGCTCAAAAGGACGAGGAGAATATAGTCTCGGGAGGAGCTGGGGGTGGGAGGGAGTGGGGGGACTGAGGAGGAGGAGGTACTGGGACGCGATCGGCTACTTTACCTGGCACCAGGAAACCACAAGGCCCCGGGACTTCTACAGCGCAGTCAGTTAGATTAGGTTAAAGATTAGGTTTCAGTCATATGTTCAGAGTTAAAGTGATGTAATGAGGCTTAAAGGTTAACAAACAGTATGATGAGCAAAGCAAAGTTTGGGATCTTTGAGTTTTTATATGAGTTTAAATACTAAAGTTTAGATGCTGACCAGTGAAAACCATCACTCACCGGCTAATAAAACGCTGTAAGAACTAAAAATGCACCGTCACAAATGTGAAAAAAATAATACAAGTATGGGTTTTCTACGGTTTGTGAAAGGCAGCTTGTGGTCTCCTCTGGGAGTCCTCGTCAACATGTGTATGTGATGAATGTTAATAATCTGCTTGTCTGCAAAGTATATATGTGTGTGTGTGTGTGTGTGTGTGTGTGTGTGTGTGTGTGTGTGTGTATATGCACACTTTTGCTTTTGGACTCCTACTAAAGTGCATTTGTACACTCAACATAAAAGTGTGTCTTCATCTGCTGGCATGCATTTCTGTGTGTGCGCGGCCGAGTGTGTCTTACCTGTGCAGGTGAACTTCTTGGAGGGCGTGGTGAGCAGCAGCTTGTCGGTCATGTCGCCGGGGCCGGCGCAGCGGGCGATGCCGGGCTCCTTGTAGCCGCTCTTCACCCAGTCTGACAGCCACTGCATGTGGCAGTCGCAGTGCAGGGGGTTGGCCCCCAGCGCCCTGCCAGCCGGGGAGAGAGAGAGAGAGAGAGAGAAGGAGAGGGAGAGAGAGGAAGAGAGAGAAGGAGAGAGAGAGCGAGAGGGAGAGAGAGAGAGGGAGAGAGAGAAGGAGAGGGAGAGAGAGAGAGAGAGAAGGAGAGGGAGAGGGAGGAAGAGAGAGAGAGAGAGGGAGAGAGAGGGAGAGAGGGAGAGGGAGAGAGAGAGGTAGAGAGAGAGAAGGAGAGGGAGAAAGAGAGAGAGAGAGAGGGAGAGAGAGAGAGAGAGAGAAAGAAAGAGAGAGAGAGAGAGAGAGAGAGAGAGGGAGGGAGAGAGAGAGAGCGAGAGAGAGAGAAAGAGAGAGAAAGAAAGAAGGAGAGAGAGAGAGAGATAGAGGGAGGGAGAGGGAGAACAACGTTCAGTCATGGTAGCAGGAGGACAGCTACCTACAGACTCACTTGTACGTCCCTGTTAAATGAAGTCGTGCTCGATCTCTACTATGAATAACTGAACTGAGACTGGAGTGGAGAGGTGTATCTCATGCTGGTAGCAGTGCTGGCGGTGGTATTTTCTCAAACTTAAGAACACTTCCTGTGAAGTTTTGTTACTGCTCTTCTCCTCTTCAAAATGTTCAAAATGAACTGTGAGGAATCAAAAAGACAACGAGTGAAACCCAGAGCCTGTACTGAAGGTGTAAGCGACAGAAAGCCATAAACTAACCTCCACTATGACGAGGAGGGATGGACTACTACTCGATGCAGAATCCTCATTGCTCCCTCAAAAAAACAGATCTGACCAAACTGTTACAGCGGTCAAAGAGGAAGGCAGACAATCTGAGGCTGGTATTTGTGTTGTGGCTAGAGATGGAACATAACTATAAAAAAAGCAGCCGTCTGTCACAAGCGCTGTCCGTGGTGCTGATCCCCACGAGCTCCCCGCGGGGTATTCAGGCAACAAAAAAAGCTTTTAGCGTCATCGCAACATGATGAACATCGGTAAAGTGAGCCGAGAGCGACGTAATAGTTCTCCAGCGTCCGAGGTTTTCTAAGTCATTGAAGTGCTCCAGTCTGTTTTGCAGTAAATCAATTCAGCCGATAGCAGATAAAAATCCATTATTTAGCAAAGAAATAAACACAAATCCAGTTTTTCCGTTGTTGCTCGGAGTAGTAGGTGGAATCCCAGCATGCGTACACTAGCCTTTAATTTCAATAGCAAACATCCTAGAATACTAGAGAAGAGCGGGAGAAAGGAGATAGCTGTAGGTGGGTTGGTTGCCCGGTTACTGTCAGCAGCCTGGCCCGTTCACAGAGAAGACTCAACGAGGAGACGCTTTCCTCTCGGACGACGAGAAAAAAAGGCTCCTTTTGTCATGGTAATGTTTTTCCCCTTATTATGCAATTCTATAAGGTAAAAAGGTAGACACCTCTGTCCTGTAGAGAAAGACACTTGTGTGTGTGTGTGTGTGTGTGTGTGTGTGTGTGTTTTACTCACAGGTGGGAGAGCGCTGACAGGTCTTTAAAGGCTCCCTCTGGTATCAGCGATATGTCGTTGCCGTGGAGGGACCTGAGAAAAGGGGGCGAGATGAAGAGGACGAGGGAGAAAGAGGGTCACAGAAATGTAGAAAAAAAAAGAGTCTGGATGGCAGACGTCTGGATGGATACTCACAGCAGACGGAGAGACTTCAGTCCATCGAACGCCCTCACTGGGATGCACCGCAGGCGGTTGTAGCTCAGGATTCTTTACGGACAGAATAAACGTGTCGGCACGGAGACAAATGCAGACTTTGTTTCAGTGAAGCTTCAAATGCAACGGAGCACACTCTTGTTTATGACTACGTACCACTGAGCAAAGCAGTAGAGCAAACACACACACACACACACACACACACACACACACACGCACACACGCACGCAATGTATAACACTTTTCAGCATAAACGCATCCTTCCAGTCAGAAATACACACACACACACACTCACACATAATCAAACACACGTCTTACGAGCAAACATCTTGCCCTCAAAGTAGGGATTTCTTTTCCCCCGGTTGATCAGATTTGATGTGCGTTTTGGTCTTTTTCTGAGGAAATTTGATCTACAGTAACACATCGATACACTATATTTAACAAACTTCTGGAAGTCTGGAAACACAACTTATTGTTGTATAGAAGATGCAGGTGGCAACCTCCGAGTCTGAAGAGTGAAGCCAACGCTGAAGTGTCTTAAACCTGCATTCTCTCTCCTGACCATCAGGGGGCGACTCCTCTGGTTGTATAGAAGTCTATAGAAAATGACTCTACTTCTCTCTTGATTTATTCCCTCAGTAAACATTGTAAACAAGAGTTTATGTCTCAATCTCTAGTTTCAAGTCTTCTTCAATACAGCATGATGTTCATTTAGTAAATTATGGTCCATTTAGAGTCAAACAGACCATAAAGCAGGGTATGCTTTAGGGCGGGGCTACAAGGTGATTGACAGATTGTCCGGTCTGGGAGTTGTCTGTGTTTTTGTCTTTAAGCCTTTCACAGTGTGTCTTCAGTTCATGACAGTTATCTGTAACATTCTGGTCTCATGTTACTTGGGGTTGCAAAATGCCGAACTCAAGGCTTCAAAAAAGGCAGTCCATAAACCAATGGGTGACTACGCCCACTACTTCTATACAGTTTATGAGAAGATGTACTGTTCTCCTCACTTCCCCAAACTGACCTATCTTCCATTCCTTTATTCATTATTAATAATTTTATAACGAATATTTTTGGGGGTTTTGTTTTTTCAGCGGCTTGTGTAAAGTTACCATTTTCTTGTACTTTTGGCAGTGGTGACGATATTTTCGACTGCTTAAGACTGCACACTCGGTCCCTTTGTGGTTTAAAAATGCTAATTGTTTTTTTGCAAACAGTGCAGTGAAAAATCTCATTCATAGTCTCCCATGAGTCACCTACTGTATGGTGTCCCATGTGGGATATGACAACTCGACGAGATATATATATATATATGTGTGTGTGTAACAAATGGAACTCCCTGTTTGATTTCTGCTTTCCTTTTGTCAAGGGCATCTTCTCCCTGAATATTTATGAACCACACACACACAGACACACAGACACACAGACACACACACACACACACACACACACACACACACACCACACACACACACACACACACACGCACACACACAGGGACTGATGTAAAGCCAGACTCACAGAGTAAGCAGCTCGGACATGTTACTGAGGCTGTGGTTGGACAACGTGCTGATCTGGTTGTTACTCAAATCACTGAAAAGGAAACAACAGCAGATACATGAAACACGCACAGGCAGCCCTGTCAACTCAGGCGTAAACAAATGCGCACACACACACACACACACACACACACACACACACACAAACCATGTGCAGTACAGTGTCACGCCCACATGTGGGCCAAACTAATACACATGAAAGTTATACGACACAGAGCTCTCGTACGATAACGGTCCGTTAGTTCTGCTCTTCTTTATCGGAACGAGGTGTTGTGGGCGGGACTTACATGAGTGTTAAGTGTTTGTAATTTGAGAGCTCCGCGGGAACCTGGGTGAAGTGGTTACCATCCAGATACCTGGGAGACAGACCGAGAGACAGAGGAGGTTTGCAAACGAGAGAGAAGTATGAAAGATATGAAGGCGGATTGAGAAAGAGAGAGAGAGAATGAAGTTATCAACACTGGAGTTTAATGTCCCCACAGGCATCCTAATACATAAGACCGCCCCCCTCAGACCCGCATGCACTACTGAGATCATATGTCCATGGATCTGTAGGATGATGTGCTATTAATCCAGCGTGATAATTGAGTCTTTGGTAATATTGAAGAAAGCAGGTGACATCAGGGATTTTGTGTCTGTAAGAATTTGGATTACTTTACAATCCACCAGGTACCGTATTATCTACATGAATGCAAACCATCACAGTTGGGGAAAAAAAACCATGTATCTCTAAAATTTGGTGATTTAAAATGAACATTTTCCAAATGACAAACCAGCTAACTTTTCGTTTGTGTTTAGAAAATGCTCATACTTCTCAAGCTTTTTGTATTCTCACAAAGCTCAAAACTTGTTTTTAATTAAGGCGGATATTTTGGAGATCCTTGGTTTTCACAGTGTCTTGTTCTGCAGTGGTGTGTAACACGGGACCACTGCGGTCGGGTCTCCCACTCACAGTTCGGTGGTCTCTTTGGGGAGCCCTTTGGGCAGCGTGGTGAGGCCCTTGTTGCTGCAGCGCACCACGGTGTCCAGACAGGAACACTCGGCCGGACACCTCAGCACCGGGGAGCAGCTGTTGTCATCGTTACCTGTCGAGCGATGGGTGGATGGGAGGATAGAAACGTGGTGGTGAAAAATGAACACACAACTTCGTCAGGGCTGCATGTGTTGCGTGAGGCGCCCTGCGCAAAAAAAAAAAAAAGCGTAAATCTGCTCCGTCTCACCGTCTTCACAGGCAAAGTCCTGGACGGCTACATCCTGGATGGGGATCTCCTTCAAGAAATACGGACTCTGGCAGCGAGGGTTGCCGGTGACGATGCGTTTCCTCCTCAGCCAATCGCCGAGCCAAGCCAGGTGACAGTTACAGTTGAAGGGATTGGCCAGAAGGTTTCTGGAGAAAAAAGAGAGGAGGAGGACGGTTTTTGGGGTATTTTTGTGTGTGTGTGTGTGTGTGTTTTTTTTGTACATTTGCATTAGTAATGTGTTTGTCCAGGAGTGTGTGGGGGGTGGGGGGGAATGTACTCACAGCGTGGACAGGGAGTGCAGTGTGTCGAAGGCTCCGGGGTTCATGGAGGTGATCTGGTTGTCGTAGAGCGACAGGAGACGCACGGAGCTCAACCCCACGAAGCTGCTGTTGCTCACACAGCTGATACGGTTGCTCCTCAGCATACTGCTCACGCACGCACACAGACACACACACACACACACACACACACACACACACACACACACACACACACACACACACACACACACACACACACACACACACACACAAACAGACAGGCGCAAAAGATTAAATATACTGCACGGTTTACACACAAAAATAAGATCACGATAATATAAACCCGTGAATTATGCACTCTCACATGTTTTGAATGCTTCTGTGGACACTGTCACAGTGTGTGAGAGCGTATTTGAATATGGCACGCATATTAGATATGATAATGCGTCTGAATATGCATCCGAGTAGCATGTGTGTGTGTGTGTTTGTGTGTGTGTACCCACAGTGTGCGCAGGCCGCTGAGTCCCTTCAGCATGCGGTGGTGAACGTTCTCCAGCCTGTTGGAGGTGAGAATCAACTCATTGACCCCCGAGGCTCCTTCAAACGACCCCTCCTCTATGTCGCTGATGCGGTTGTTGCTCAGGTTACTGCAGGAGCGAGACAAAAAAGAGGGAAGACATGTCACGGATTCATCTGGTGCGAGCGGAGCTTTTCCTCATAGCTGTGTGACTTCCTGCTCCCGTTACGTTTACAACATGTCTGACTCACATCTTCCTCAGCTGAGGCAACTTTTTGAAGATGCCCGTCGCCTCCAGCACGGTGAACTCGTTGTTGTTCAGGCGCCTGGGAGCGGAGAGGAGAAGAGAGGCGGTCAGAGACAGAGATGGAGAACCGCAGCGGAGACGGGCGAGGAGGAGCAAAGAGGAGATACAGAAAAAACCCCGGAGGGACTCACAGCTCGGCGGTGTACTGGGGGACGTGGTCTGGTATCTTGGTGAGCTTCTGGTTGGAGCAGTCGACCGTGGTGCCCTCACAGCGGCACTTCTCGGGGCAGGCCAAGTCGGCGAAGCAGTCCCCTCCAAGCTTGCTGCGGTAATCCTCCGTACCTGGTCGCGACCACAAGCACAACGTCAACGCCAGAGTCGTAGACCCCCTACCCCCCCAGCGTTTTGCTGGTAGCGGTTTCGGACGGAAAACATGGCGGGCGGCCGGGGAGAAGGTCGAGATACAATGGAGGGGATTTCAACATGTGCTGCTTTGGACCAAACGTCGCTGATTATGATGCAACATTCCTCATGTGCATTACTTCAGAATGCTGCATCTGTATCGCGGGGCCCAACAGGAGCCAAGGTTACGAGACACACACACACACACACACACACACACACACACACACACACACGGGAGTTTTTCAGTCCTGTCAGACTCCAAAGCAACTGTTAGTGTTCGAAACCACAGCATCAAGAGTTAGATCCTAGCAGGAAAATGCTCACACACACGCACCCACCCACCCACACACACACACACACACACACACACACACACACACACACACACACACACACACACACACACACACACACACACACACAGGGGTGACAGGAGATTGCTGTCTCTTGCGTCTTGGCCATGCTGTAGGGTTTCGCAGGGCCGTTCCATGGTGCTTGACAGAACCATGTTCCACTATAGGAACCTGGCAGCCACATGGTTAGATCAAGCACAAAGGAACAACCTGCTGACTGACTGCTCCTCCGCCGGAACACGGGGTGGGGGGGGGGGGGACAGAGGGGAGGAAGCAGAGAAGAGGAGACGACCAGGAAAGAGTGTGTGGGTGGGTGGGGGAGAGGAGAGGGAGAGTTGAAAACAAGAAGGAGAGGATGAGAGGGAGGAATGAAAGAGGAGAAGGAGATGGGGAGAAGGTGAGGTGAGAGAAGAGGAGGAGAGAGAGAGAGAGAAGATAGAAGTGAGAGAGAAGAGGAGAGAAAAGGGTGAAAAGTAGGGACAGAAAGAAGGGACAGGATGAGATGATGAGATAGAGAGGAGATGATAGAGAAGAGAGAGAGAGAGAGGAGGGAGAGTTGAAAATGAGAAGGAGAGAAAAGAGGATGAGGATGAGGATGAGGATGAGGATGAGGAGAGGAGAGGGATTGTTGAAGACAGGAAGTAAAGGAAAGAGAAGAAAGGGAGCGGATGAGAAGGAGAAGGAGAGGGTGGAAAGTAAATGATGGGAGGAGAGGTGAGGTGAAGATGAGGATAAGAAGAGGGAGAATCCCAAGATGGGATGATGAGGGATGAGAAGCAGGAGAACGACAGAGCTGTCTGGCTGGAATGAAGAGAGGAGAGCAGCAGTAATAAAGGAGGAAGAGGAAGAGGGTGGGGAGTAGAGAACGAGCTGAGGAAGTAGACGTCTAAACTCAGACACAACACAGGAGAGCAGGAACAGAGCGGCAGCTACAGAGGAGTGGGAGGAGAGTTACAGCAGCACTGAAAGCAAGAGAAGCCCTGACTTACACACACACACACACACACACACACCCGTATACCAACAAAAAACATGGGCACACACACACACACGGGACAGAGAGAAAAAATACATGATAAAATTTTATGAATATTCGTATCGTCTTTGTTTGTAAACAGACAAGAGGAGTCACAGAGGAGGGGTCAAAGGTCACTGTGGGAGGTTAGAGGTCAAAGGTCAGAAGGCCGGCTCAGGGGGAACGAGAGGAGAGGGGTTCGGAGTTGACGCGAGAATCGTGTGTGTGTGTGTGTGTTACTTACAGCCGACATGGTGTACTCCTGAGTGTGTGAGAGAGGCAGCAGGAGAGAGAAGAAGGGATTTCACTCGTTTGTTTGAACAGGAAGGGGGAGATGAAAAAACGGAGGGGGAAGAAAAAATATCGCTGTGTTCAGTCCTCAGTGAGTGATTCATTTCAAGGGGCAATGGCTCGTGAATGGTGAGAATCGTGCCGGCACAACAGGACCTTTGGTCGGGGCGCTTTCATCCCGGCCCGCTTTGCTCGGAGCATGGCTGAGATTTTTTGTACAAACAGAAATACCAGATCCAAAATAATACACCGTAATATAGGGGGACGTGGTGCAAAATTAAACTTTTAGACGTGCTGATCCGAGGCGCGATACCAATATTGTACCGCGGAATAGAACACATGTTTGTTCAACTTTTCAACCGCAAACGTTTAAATTATTCAGCTTCGCCACGTTTGTGCTATCTGGTGCTTTGAAAACCTCTGTCCAACCCCCCGGTGAGTTAAATACTGCAGTGAGCACACACACACACACACACACACACACACACACACACACACACACACACACACACACACACACACACACGATCGCTCTCGTCAAACACACACACGGTGCCTCCTCCGCGGTGCTGCTATGGTAATGACCGCCTTCAGCCCTGCTACTGATCTCGTATGCACGGCTGATTTACATATTTCCCAGCGCCCCTATGTGCGTGGCAACTGCGTGACCTTTTGATGTTCCGCGGTGGGCGAAACAGACGCAGATGCTGGCGGACACGCGCGCTAATACGTTAGCTGTCATTAGACGTGAGGAGGGCTGGTGTCTGTGATCGCGCTTCGAATATACTTTCACTTATAAAGTCTCTAAATCTCTACTCTGGTCTTCATGGAGTCTCACGTAGAGTGCCCCGGGTGATGGCGGCCTTATTAGTCCGATTGTTTTTCACCCTCTGTCGCCAAGGTTACGATTACCATCGAAAGTAAAAACAACCTGGTGCAAGGACAAGGGTGGGATTGTCTGGTGCCCGCTTGGACAAGATGCAACATGATGATCACTCAAAGAAATTGTCGTGGCAGTCAAAAGGTGTCAGTCAAAGCAAAGTCACTCACACTGGTGTCGGGAGTGTGTGAGTGTGCAGCATCCGCCGTGAAGGACCAAACGGTGTCTCACACACACACACACACACACACACACACACACACACACACACACACACACACACAAACACGCACATGCTCGATGTACAATACCTGGGATGAAATACTGTTCTCTAGCTAATGGAGAGACAGAGAGAGTAAAAGTGAAAAACAACGAAATAACAAGAGGCCAAAATAGAGCACTCACTGTGTGTTTGTGTAGGTGTGTGTTTGTGTGTGTGGTCAAATGAGAGAGAGAGAGAGAGAGAGAGAGAGAATGCTGAGGTTAGTAAAGAGAGGCTGAGGGAAAATCCCAGCAGGAAGACACAGAATGAGAACTCGGGACAGTTTGGGTATCACGTCCTCAGGAGCCCGTACGTGTGCGAGCGATCGGAAAACAGAAGTCATCAAACGCGCCGGGGTTTCCTACCTGAGCAGCGGAACTTCTTGCTCTTGATCTGTCCAATGCGTTTGTTGGCGAGCCGCCGGGGACTGGTGCAGCGGGCGCCGCTCGTCTCGATGGGGTTGTCCTGCAGGTAGTCCGCCAGCCACTTCAGGTGGCAGTCGCAGATGAACGGGTTTTGAGCTAAGTGACTGACACACAAACACACACAGACACAGGCATGGACACACGGAGCACACAAAAACACACACGGAAGTAGTCAGAACAACATGTAGTTGTGTAGTTGTTTGTCATAAGAACACCTCAAGTAAATGCCGTAGCGCCCTTCCTCCGGTTCCCCCTCAGGTAACCACTGTAAGCTCCGTCAGCGCTGTTACCGCCGCTTCCACCGCTAGCTGCTAACCACCGCTAGCTGCTAACCACCGCTAGCTGCTAACCACCGCTAGCTGCTAACCACCGGCTCGGCCGTCTCGATGTGGAGAGCCGGGTGGAGGCAATAGAAAAGGCTCCTAATATCAAATGTAGTGCCTTTAAATCTGATAACAAAACCTGCAGTTTACTGCTGATTTAAAGAGAAGTGAAAACATGTTTTTGAACAACAAATTGTCCTGAAAATCTGAGATGCAGGAACAATATTAAAAAATATTAATGTTTTTCTTCAGACTGAAGTTTTTTTATGCTACGTTATTACGAAAATATAATAGATTTTTGTTTACGTCCGCAGTTGTGAAGGTATGATGATTGCCAGCTACTGCTCAAAATGTCACACCTTCTTATTCACCACTTTAAGTCCAGTCACTGAGCTGTGTGTGTGTGTGTGTGTGTGTGTGTGTGTGTGTGTGTGTGTGTGTGTGTGTGCGTGTGCGTGTACATACAGTGTTTGTATGGCTCTAAGCGACGAGAAGGTCCCCTTGGCGATGGTCTGCAGCTTGTTGTCATAGAGGGAGAGCAGATTGAGGTTGTGGAGGTCCTGAAATGCGTCCACACGCAGGCACGCTATCTTGTTAGCATTCAGTAACCTGAAAGAAAGAGAAAGAGAAAGAGACGGAACGGAGGAAGTGTTACAGGTCACAGCTTTCAATCACGACGTCTCTCCACTCCAGTGACAATGCTTTAGGCAAGCACTTTTCAGCAGAATATCAATGAAGGGAGCTCTCAGCTGCAACGCCAACTCTGTGTGTGTGTGTGTGTGTGTGTGTGTGTGTGTGTGTGTGTGTGTGTGTGTGTGTGTGTCTACTCACAATAGCTGCAGAGAAAACAGTCCCTCAAACAGTGCTTTGGAAATCTCAGTGATCTTATTCCCATACAGCACCCTGTGGAGCACAAACACCGCATTAATAAGTTATGAATACGACCACACGTATCATCCAGTAATACTATTAATATTCACACTCTGCATGTGCTCTGCGAACAGAGCCAAACCCAGTCCGCACTATCTTCTGTTCCACTGGCGTCTGTTTCTGATGGGAGCATTTGTTAACCTTTTATCAAACATGAAATCCAGATTTATTTAGTGTAGAAAAAAAAAAAGAAAGAAGAAAATTCTTTTGACAGTGAGCTGATTTACAGCGCTCATGTTGGCCTGTGGGGAACAGACGCCGTAAATCTGAGCGTCGCTGATGAGGAATGTCTGTCAGCTGCAATATCCCCCACTTCCAGAAGCTCACAAGGGTCCAAGCATTTGGCAAATCGCCAGCAGTTACATCTCATTAAAATCCGATACTAACACTCATAGATTGTTCTGGTTTCACCAAATATGTATATTCTGCAGATGTGTAATCCAAATATGGTTACTTCCATTCATTAGTTGCAAAGAAAACAGTGATGGCGACGCCGAACGGGGGAGGGGCGGGGGTTGGACGGGTTGGACGGGACCTTTTTACCTTTTTACTGAAAAAGACAGAGAAACTTCCAGAGGAAAACATAAATGATAAGACTTTATTCAATAATGATTTGATTCTTTTTTGGTGGGTTCTAAGCTAAAACACCAAAAAAAAAAAAAGAAGCTTTCTCTATCACATGGCTGTATGTAAACACTACGGACATAAAGTACAACAGGTTATGAACACTCTTCATCTAAATGTCACAATAAAAAAACTCGTGCATAAATCCGGCTCCGGTGGGAGTCGTGCACGCCGCTATCAGAGCCAAGACTTTTATAAATACGTCGGATTGCATACAGAGAACAGGCTGAGACTGCCATGGCCAACGAATACCTTAGACGCACCACACCCGCACACACACACACACACACACACACACACACACACACACACACACACACACACACACACACACACACGCGCGCGAGCTGGGAGAGCTATCAGTCATCTTCACACTCCACGCTGAGTTGAGCTGTGTGTGTCGGCAGCCTAAAGACATGTGTTTCAGATTGGCTTTTTTTTTTACTTCACTGTGCTGAGTGGCCGTCCCTGAGAGACCTGAGGTTGGGAAACGCACGATGCGGTGGAGTGAACGCTTCATTTACGCCCCACACGCGCATTAGCACGTACTGTTTCACACACACACACACACACACACACACACACACACAGGGACCGAATCGATTGGCTCGTTTACGACCTTATCTAACCGAGCCCTGACACACGATGAACACACAGCGCAGTTTAACGCGCAAGCCTCAGAGCATTTGGTGTGTCAGCATGGACGCGTGTCCCATTCTCTCAGTGGTGAATGTGTAATGAGGTGGCAGAAGCCTCCATTCAGCAATTCAGCATTTATGAATTATTGACTTTGGAGAGACGGGACCTTAATATAACTCCTGCGTGAAATAACTCTGTATCCCCCGCTCCCTCCCCCGCCCCTCCTCTCGCCGTCTCCCTTCCCGGAGCTTCACACGCGAAGCAGAGGCCTGGGATTCAGGCCGACGGCGTCTTTATTATGTTGCGAATGTGAAGCCACGAGTGAAGGATTCATCTAGTTTTCTTCATTTGGGATTTTTGCTGATAGATTTGGCAAATATTTCTCGCCATAATAATAAGTCCAATAGTGCAAGAAACATAAACAATTTAAAAACAAATCCCCACATAATCCAAAGCTATGAAACAGAAAGGAGGGCAAAATTATTATTATCCTTCGCTGAGAGTCACTTGGTTACTGTTACTTTCAGCTAACATTAACATTAACCTAAACTATGACTTTTGCCTCCGGAATTGGAGTTACAGCAGCTCCCACACAGTGGATCTGTGAGTCCTGAACGAGGCTTTGACCTGTAACCCCACATGATAATGTAGCTAACTCATAATATGTTGACTCTCTGGAAGTAATGCTATAGTCGTTTACAACTATAGGTAAATAGCAAAGACTGTATATTAGAAGTGGACGTGGTCGTCGTGACGTCACCCGCTGGTTTGTGAACTGCGTTTTTGAAGCTTCGAGTTTGGCATTTTGGCCGACGCCATCTTGTTTTTTTGCAACCAGTGAACAGAAGTGATCATATTTTGAATGCGGAGGAGTGACGTATACCGCTCTGGTAGCAATCCGTCAATCACAAGGTAGCCCCGCCCTAAAGCATACTCCTCTTTATGGTCTGTTTGACTCTAAATGGACCATAATTTACTAAATGAACATTATGCTGTATTGAAGAAGACTTGAAACTAGAGATTGAGACATAAACTCATGTTTACAATGTTTACTGAGGGAACAAATCAAGAGAGAAGTTTCTCATAGACTTCTATACAATCTTATTTTTGCAACCGGAGGAGTCGCCCCCTGATGGCCAGTAGACAGAATGCAGGTTTAAGGCACTTCTGCATTGGCTTTACTGAGGTTGACCCCCGGTAAATAGTTAATGACATGCTAATGAAACAGCACCCTCTAAACTCTTTAAATGCAAAGTCCCATCTTATAGATGCTAAGTAATAGCTTAGCTGACAGGCATTTATTTTAGGAAAATGTCCCACTGTTAACCATCACAACGGACAGACCGACTTCCTGGTTCAACTTGACAAACTTGCCGTAATTTTCCTGTGCAATGACGGATCACTTCAGACCTGCTCACTTTTGTTTTCTCCTCCAAATAAAGTTGTTTAGAAATGTTTTCCTTGTGTGAAACATGTCTGGTGATTCTTTTCGCTTTCTTGCTCGCTTCGTTGTGGCGATGCCATTGTGTGAGTGCAAAGGGAGCATGTCAGATAGAAGGGATGGCTAACCGCTCGGCTCAAAGGGCCATGTTGTGTTTGTGTTGGATCTTGAATGCAAACACATCACGCAGTACTCACAGGGAGTTGAGAGAGCGCAGACCTTGGAAGGCGTCTGCGGCCAACTCTGATATCTGGTTGTTGCTCAAGTCTCTGTGAAGAAGGGAGCCAAAGAAAAAGGAGGAAAAAAAAGAAAAAGAGATAGAGAGGGAGAGAGAGAGAGAGAGAGAAAGAGAGAGAGAGACAGAGACATAAAACGTGTAAGAGGTCAATACAAACAGGATGGAAATGCAAGTCTTTGTGGATGCTTGACAGGGTGCACGCTACTCCTCATCTACTCACATCCTGCGCAGCTTCTTATAAGGAGAGAAGGCTCCGGCTGGGATCACCTTGATGGCGTTCTGCTCCAGTCGTCTGGAACCAAACATACACACAGACCGTTGAGGGGCGGCATTAACAGCGGCCCGTATCGCGGAACTATCTCCGTTGTATCGTTAGACTGCTGCCCCCCCCCTTTGGGGAACATTCCCAGATAAGAAGCTTTGATGCCCGCTGCCAACGTCTGTCACGGTTCTCTGATGTTCCGCCCTCTTTGACGTGTGTGAACTCAAGACGCACACACAAAACGCACTTAGCTGTCTGGGCAGCGCTCCATTAATTGCCAGCGCTGGCTCAAAGCGAGCCAGGCCAGCAGAGGGAGAGAGAGCGGGGAGGGGGCAAGCAGAAGAGAAAGCAGACCCAAACAAGCGTTCTCTCAACATTTCACATGTTCAGTCACCGTGACAGGAGAGGCAACGCGGAACATGATTTGCAAACCAACCGTTTCCCTGAAAATCACTTTGTTTTTCATTTGCTGTTCTCTTCTGTTCCAGCTCTGTATGTGATGTAATGTAATGTTTTCTGTTTCCATGCCCTCTGGAGGAAGTCCAAGTCAAAGTGTTAAATCAATTGACGCTAGTCCAAGTCAAGTTCAAGCTCATTAGATCAGCGGTTCGTGTGATATCTTACGAAAAGTTATCCCTCATTAATTGAGCGTTTTCCTACGAATGTCCAGCAACATGTGTCAATTTCTTCTCGTCACAGAAAACAAAAAGATTGTGGTCTGGTTTTGGCAACAAAGCCCCCACTACCACTATCATACCACTACCACCACTACTACTACTACTACTACTACTAACGTAAGGGTTCAAAATAACTACAGTTAACTAAGTTACATGACAAATACATGAACGTTGTGACTTCTAGTTGCGCTGCTTCTAGGAATTAAAATGCATTTTGTTTTTGTAGGTATAGCTGCGGACGGTGTGTGAGAACAGCCTGACTAGATGCGAGCGCAATTCGAGTGCGAAGTCTTGACAAAGCAGGTCTCAAGTCTCCAAGTCTCCGATAAGGTTCAGGTCACGTCTAAAATCAGTGGAGACAAAGTCCAAGTCCATTCTCAAAGCCTTGTCAAAGCTAATCTCCAGTCAACTGTCCAGTCAATCCAGACGAGTCCAAGTCAAGTTCATTTCAGTCAAATCTCAAGTCTAGTCCGAGACCGAGTCAAGTCTCAAATCAGTCAAGACGAATCCAAGTTAATTAGAAAATCACGCCGAAGTCAAGACCCAAAGTTACGTCAAAACGGGTCTAAAGTTAAGTCTCAAACCAAATGAGACAAGTCCAACTCAAGCCAGCGGCTTGTGCACTAGCTGCAAGGTCGGCGGTTCAATCCCCAGCTCCCTCTGCTGCCATCAGTGTGTGTGTGTGTGTGTGTGAATGGGTGGCAAACTATAAAAGTGCGATAGAAAAGCGCGACGTAAGTTCATTAATCATTTAGAAGTTGTCAATGGAGGTTTCAAGTCAGAACCAAATGAGACAGGTCCAAGTCAAGTCCTAAAGTCTTGTCAAAGCAGGTCCAGGGTCAAAGAGACAAGTTCAGACTCAAGTCTTCATGAGCAAAGTGCTCACCGCTACAATGACACAGCATTTGAACATTTTCGATGCTATACCGGCCTACAGCTGTCATTCATTTATCTTGGAACCAGAACTTTAGACTTGAATGTTTTCAAGTCACGTCTTCAGAGTCAAGTCTCATGTGAGTCTCGTCCACGTCCAGAGTCCTCCAGTCTCAAGTCTACAGCTCTGCTTAGTACTTAGTCCCTTTAAATCCGCTGGCTATATATCCTTGATGCGCCCCCCCCTCCCCAGATAGAGATATGATTAGTCTTGTCCTTCACATTAATCTTCCCATTCTTCCCCACCTCATCCCTTTATTATTTTCTTAAGCAGGGAAGAGCTGCATGACCAGGCTTTCTCATTTCACACACGTGTGGTTTTATTATTCCACCGCGCGGAGAGAACGAGAAGGAGTGGAACATGAGAGGTGGCAAAAGGAGAGGAGAGCGGAGAGAAACGCGGCGCAGCAGAAATACCACTGCACCGAGAGCGGGAGCTCTATGCGAGAAGAGCGCACGAGTGTGCATGTAGAGTAAAGCTAGTTATATATATATATATATGTGTGTGTGTGTGTATGTGTGTAAGCCTTACATCTCAGTGATGGTTTCGGGCAGGTTGGTGGGTATTTCCGTCAGGCCCTTCCCTCTGCAGTCCACGATGTTGTTGCTGCAGGTGCAGGACTCGGGGCACTGTAACACACTGCAGGAGGAAGATGATGACGACTGGTGACCTACACAGAGACAGAGGGCCAGTGTTATCCATGGGTAAGAGAAAGAGAGAAAGAGAGAGAGAGAGAGAGAGAGAGAGAGAGAGAGAGAGAGAGAGACACAACTGTCCCTAAATGTGACAGTGACCGTGTCCATCCACAGTAATAATTTTGAATCTTTGTGCTGTGCAGAAAAAATCAGACCGGTGCACATTTCAGTGACGCCATGCAAAGGAAGAAGAGTACTTGCCTTCGTCCCCGTCTTTGAAAAGCAAAGGACGGTGAGAAAAAACAGAAGCAAAACGAGACAAAGCAAAGGATGAGCTCGCTGCCGCGGAACGGCAAGCAGACGCAAGTAAAAGAGAAAAAGCCAAAAGGGGACCCCTACCTGCACAGGCGAACTCCTTCTTCTGCACCTCGGCCACGTTGTGCCCCCGCAGGTGCGGCGGGGCCATGCACTGCGTGTAGAGGCCCAGGCGGGGGCGCTGCCGCAGCCACTCCGACAGCCAGGCCACGTGGCAGTCACACTGCAGGTTGTTGGAGTGCAGGCGACTGTGGAGGGGGGGAGAGAGAGAGGAGGACGCATTATTATACATTCAGGGGGCGGGGATACTTGGAGGACATGTCCATCAATCGGTCGCACGGACGGGCGTTTGCCACTTACAAGGTCCTGAGCTTGGGCATGTGGTTGAAGCTGGCCACGGACAGCCGGCTGATGTTGTTGTTGTTGAGGGTTCTGGGGAGGGAAAAGAGAGCGTGTCAGTTTGGTCTGAGGTCACAGGGGTCGTCGCACGAAGACACAGAGAGGAGGCTCAGTTGGCACAGGGAGGGCGGGGGTGGGGGGGCGGGCTTCTGAGCGTGATGTAATCAGTGCAACTTTTGACGGCTTCTCGGTGAAGATCTGGATAACCACCACATTAGTCGGCCACTTAGCCCGACAGGGTCCACACCCGCTAACGGGCTCTTCCATCAGCCGACTCAGTCGATGAAAACCATATTTGCCTTTTTGTCAGACATCACAATAAAAACAGAGTTGAGTCACTCCTGAACTGTTCAGACTGCAGGATGCACAGCCACTGAGCTGACACTGGAAGCGGACACAACGGTGTCTTTTTTTTAAGCTAAAAAACAAAAAGAGCAAGTCCCACCTGTAATTTAGGAAACGATAATATATATATATTTTTTTACTTTAAAATATTGTCGGTTGGACAAAAGAAAGAACGTGAATGTGAACTCGATTAGGCTCATAAATCAGTTCTGCATGTATACACGCGGCGAATTATCCATCGTTTGAAAATCAATCCGTCTTCGCCTCGCGATGCGAGGAAAACGAAAATCTGTCAGGCTGGCGAGGAGTCTGTACGGTGGCTCTGTGATCTTTAATTCATAACCAGAAGAGGTGACGCTCCGTGATCGGGCATCAAGAGTCATTTCTGAATGCGTATATGTCCTTTTTTATCCTCCCCCGGGAGCCGCAACGCAGCCCGCGAAGGTCAACGAGGGCGTTGATGGCGACTGAGGACTGAGCGGACGGGTACTCACAGCACTTCCAGGTCACGCAGCGCTCGGAAAGCCCCGTCTTCGATGCAGCTGATGTGGTTGTAGTCCAACTGGCTGCACACACACCCACACACACACACACACACACACACACACACACCAGAGAAAAGACAAGAAGACGTGTTAATACATCATCAGGTGAAATTCTCCCTCGCACTCACTCACTTTCTCCTCTGCTTTACTTCTGTCTCCAGCGATCATTGTTCTTTTGTATCCTTCCTCCTTTCCTGCTCTCGTCTATGTGACGTCTAATTTGTACACGTCGCTCTTTACCTCCTTCCCCCTTCTTTCTTTCTCTCTCTCTCCCTCTCTCCATCTCTCTCTCTCTCTTTCCCTTTTTTCTCAGAAACGCTTTGCTGAAACAATTTAATTAAGACGTAAGGACGGTAAATCATGTGCTGTCAACCCCATGCTAATACACGCAGACGCACGCACACACACGCACACACACACACACACACACACACACACACACACACACACACACACACACACACACACACACAAACACACACACACGCTGCCCTGTCCTTTTACAATAATTGCGCGGCATTTCAAAAAAATTATCTCATGTGAAAAAAGGAAAAAAATTGCAGCCAAATAGTCGAAAAAAATCCATATTTCTAGAATTACTGCTCGGCAATTACTCTCCCTGCGAAATGACCAATAATTATCTTCAATCATCATAACTAGGACTGAGGCCAAACAAAGAGAGAAAACAACGGAAATGACAGTGACGTGACACACACACACACACACACACACGCAGACACACACACACACAGACACACACACACACAGACACACACATGCACGGCTGCTAACGAGCAGTGGTGCCAGTCAATACAGCAAGCAGGAGGCTCATGACATTTAACACAATGAAATATTGATGCGCCCCCCATGGGGATGGGGGCTTGTGTACACATTAGAAAGCGAGTTGTGCAGATGTGCGTGTGTGCGCGCGTGTGTGTGCGCGTGCGTATATATATAGATATATATATAGATATATATCTATATATATATTGCATATGCGGGAAAAAGTACCGCCAAAGTGCCACTTACAGGTTCTTGATCTCCACAGCTCCCCTGAAGGCTTTCCTCGGGACCCCCTGGATCTGGTTCTCGCTGAGATCCCTGGGACAGAGAGAAGGTAAGGGTGAGGAGGAGGAGAAGAAGGAGAAGAAGAAGAGAGGAGGGGGGAGAAATAAAAAAAAAGAGCAGAGTTAAGCCGAGCTGTCACAGAGTCACTCGCTTTGCGGCACAAGTGCTTGATGTAATCACCTAAATGTGGCGGGGGGGGGGGGCAGAGTGGAGGGGACAGGGGGGGTTGTGGGGGAGGGGGGGGGGGGGCTACAGAGCCAGACAGATCATCTGCAAAATTGAGTTCCTTGCACGCAGAGCGCCAAATGTGATCGGCTGTCTCTGCTCGGTGACACAAACCCTCTGATGGGCGCCAGCCGCCCGTCTGCTTTTTGAACATCCGCCCCACTCGATGCATGAGGGGCACTTGAACGACCTGCAGGGGGCACTGGTGACCTCCGCTTCCCACGAGGCTTCCTATTCCTCCCCCACCACCAACACCCCCCCCCCCTCCTCCTCCTCCTTCCTTTTGCTTTTAAGCACTGAGTGATGGATGTGTGTGTGTGTGTGTGTGTGTGTGTGTGTGTGTGTGTGTGTGTGTGTGTGTGTGTGTGTGTGCGTACGCTGTGGTTTACAGAGATTTAATTTTCAGCCACTTTAACTAAGCCGCAGCTCGGAAAACAGCAAAAAAAGAAAAACACAGTAAATTTACTGCAGTTGGCGCCACACACACACACAAACACACACAGACACACACACACAAACACACACAGACACACACACACAAACACACACAGACACACACACACAAACACACACACACACACACACACACACACACACACACACACACACACACACACACACACACACACACACACACACAAACACACACACACACACACACAGACACACACACACAAACACACACACACACACACACACACACACACACACACACACACACACACAGACACACACACACAAACACACACACACACACACACACAGACACACACACACACACACACAGACACACACACACACACACACACACACACGTGTTCCTCACATGAGTGCATAAGCATACATGAACAGGTGACTCACGTAAACTAAATCAACCGCCTGCAGCCGAGTGAAATACTCGCCATCGCTGGTTGGTATAGCAACTTGATTTAGTGAAGGACACGCACACGTACGTGTTGAAGGATGTACACACAAACAGTGAAATGAAATGAGGCTGCAATACGCACGCGCAAATATCAGTAAAATATAATGTAAAGCGGAAAAGGATGGGAACGGATTCAGCTGTCTGGAGGTACGAACAAATCATCCTCTCTGGAAACAGGACATCTTAACGGTGTCTCCGACTGCTCAACAGCATGTGTGTGTGTGTGTGTGTGTGTGTGTGTGTGTGTGTGTGCGAGGTCCGCCGCCGATGCACACCCAAGCTCCAGACAAGACCATTTGACCCTTCACCGCTGGCCCTCCAGCTCTTGACCCCGACTGTGGCGACGTGACCTCCAGCGTGCTAATCGGCTAACAGCTAATGCCCAGCCACATTCCTCACATTCCTCTGTGTGTGTGTGTGTGTGTGTGTGTGTGTGTGTGTGTGTGTGTGCGTGTGTGTTCCTGCGTGCGATGGTATAAATCAGTACGCCAGGTATCATCCGTCTCCTGTGTTTCCACCTGCTGCCGTCCCAGCGTCTGAAGTGATGCTTTGTTGCGAATGATAAAGAAAAATGACTCTGGAGTGTTTTTTGTTCTGGAGGGTTTTTCTCTGGAGGGTTTTTCTCTTGTGGCCTTTGTGTCCAGCTGAAATTACGAAACTAGTCACTTTAATGCAATGGAAGGACGGGCGAGTCTTTTGATTGACAGCTGAGACAGCAGGGGCACAAAGGCACACTGCAAACAAGCCTTCTCTGGTGGCTGCAGCTTGTTAGCGGCGGGCCGGGAGGGAAGCTGGAACAAAACGCTTTCTGCAAACACAGTTTAATACAAAAATAAAATAAAATAAAAATGTCAAAATGTTCTGGTTCCGGCCTCTCAAATGTGAGGGTTTACTGCTTTTCTCTGTTTGGAATCGTGCAAACTCTGTAAGTTATGAGAGGGGCAAAATAATTCTGGCACATAATTCTAACAACCCACAGACGTCAAATCTAACTTCCTTCTGCGAAAATGAATTAGCGTTACTAACAAATTGAATTTCATCTGGCTTTCACATGTGCACCTGTACCTGCCTGCAACCACACACACACACACACACACACACACACACACACACACACACACACACACACACACACACACACACACACACACACAGCGGCTGGTCTGAATCAAATAGAGTGTATCCTGATACTGTTTTTACAGGACGGTGATGGGTGGGGGGGCTCTTTTAACCGCTGGAGCTTTAAAGCCAAATAAACATTGAGAAACACACACACACACACACACACACACACACACACACACACACACACACACACACACACACACGGCAGAACATGTAACCTGCATCCACTTCATCTGCCTATCGGATGCAGGAATCAGTAAAATCTCTGCTTGACAGCTCGTGTGTCCACGTTTTAGGCCGCACACGGACCTCGCTTTGAACTAACGGAGTTTACACGTGTGCTTAACATGTTCACCTGGGAACACGCCAGTCACTTTCACAGTTATAATGCACCATACGGAGGTGGTGTACTGAATGTGTGTGTGTGTGTGTGTGTGATGTAAACATTTATCTCCTGATGCACTGAGGTGATTGGAAATTGATTTTCCCAGTCCCTCTGTCGCTGACCTACGACAAGAGAGAGACAACACACACTAACATGCATACGCATGTGATTGGCAGTTTGTTCTTAAGGAGGCCGCTATTCATCACTCGGACCACCAAAGAGAGAGAGAGAGAGAGAGAGAGAGAGGGTGAATAACACGTCCCCCCCTACGAGGAAATTGACTTCTTAGAGACTTAGGAGTGGATTTTCTTCGTCTGCTTTGTGCCAAGACACCTGATTCAATTCCATCTCTAGTTAAACAGTTTGGTGGATGTCCCACCCGCCACTTTCCCTCCCCCTCTGGCTTCCTCTCTCCCTCGTCCCTTTCCATAAGCCTTTTCTCTCTCCCTCTCTTTCTCTTCCTCTTTCTCTGAACTCGCTCCTGCTTTTGGACTTCCCCAAAGTTTAACCCCTCACCTCTGCCCCTGTGCCTAAACCGGGAGGTTACCCTCATTAAAAGAGGCTCCTGCTGAGCGGTGTGTGTGTGTGTGTGTGTGTGCGCGTGTGTGTATGTGTGTGTGTGTGTGTGTGTGTGTGTGTGTGTGTGTGTGTGTGTTTTTGTTTGAAGGGGCCGGAGGTATTAAATCCACACAGGAACTATATCACGCTGCTAAGTTAAGAACCTGAAACACACACACACACACACACACACACACACACACACACACACACACACACACACACACACACACACACACAAGGAAGGTTGCTGAAAACTGACAGATGTCAGCACACTGCTCTGATGCAAAGTAGGAAAACAGACACCGGTAACCCGCTCTGGGAGCGCTCGTTTTGAACGCCAGCGCAGCTGATCACGCGATGCATGGTGCTGGAGTTGGACTGTATTCATGTTTGCTATTTGGATCATAAAATTGTGAACGTGCCTCGGTAAACAGGTGATGAAATATTATTTTTGATGATTGTAGAGCTGTCTGAGAACCGAAAAAATGATATGCAAATGGTAACAGCTTTAAAAAAAAGATTTAACCAGCAGATGCTGCTCTCTAGCTGATGTTGGCTGTAATGCAAAAGAACAAGAACAAGAACAAGAAGAACAATACAAGAATAAGAAGAAGAACAACAACAACAACAAGAAGAAGAACAAGAACAAGAACAAGAACAAGAAGGAGGAAAAAGAACAAGAAGGTAGAACAAGGTAGAATACATATTTTTGGGTGTTTCACTGTGGACCGAGATCTTTGTGAAAACTTGTCCAAATCGTGTTGACGTGGTCTTTTTCTAAATCTACTGACCTTCCTCTTTGTCTGTTTTTCTCACCTCTGGTGGCCCAGGATGTGTGTGTGTGTGTGTGTGTGTGTGTGTGTGTGTGTGTGTGTGTGCGTGACAGAGTCAGGTCTCCAGTGTTAAGAGCTTAGTGCTGCTTTTCTAAAGGGCCTTTTCAGAGCGAGAGGGGCTTTTGACGCCCTGCGCGTCTAAGAAGACCTGGGCATGAAAGAGCAGCACTCAATTCTCACACATGCACCCCTCATCCTCCCTCTCCTCCCTCCCACTCTGCTCTTTCTCTCCCACACTGGACACACTGGACACAAACACACACACACACACACACTCTCACCTACTGTTATACAGTTTCTCAACCTCTTTTGTACGTGCCCCACTGCCACAAGATTCTTCCCAGGTCCAGCAAAACTGCGTGTGTGTGTGTGTGTGTGTGTGTGTGTGTGTGTGTGTGTGTGTGTGTGTGTGGCAGGGTTTAGCCCGGAGTTGGCAGAGCAGTAAACTAATCATCTTGTTCAAATCCCTTTCGGAGACCTTAATCCTATTAAGTGTAAGAATGTGTGAATGGGTAGAGAGGGAGCTGGAAGAAAAAAAAGGGAGCGAAAGTGAGGAAGAGAAAATGTGAATTAAGGAGATACAGTGAGACAGATGATGGGGAGAAGGAGCGAGTCTGGAGTTCTGGTGTCTGGGGCGGGATGGTCATGAGGAAAAAGTGTGTGTGTGCGTGTGTGTGTGTGTGTGTGTGCGTGTGTGTGTGTGTGTGCGTGTGTGTGTGTGTGTGTGTGTGTGTGTGTGTGTGTGTGTCTGTGTGGACCCTTCAGCTAATTCAGGGAGCAACGGCGTGAAGTGGACCCCCAAAGATCACACTTCTGTGAGCAATTAGGAGGAGAAAGACGCCCCGAAGAAAGGAGAGGAGGCGAGGGTGGGTGGCAGAGGAGGGAGGAGAGGAGAGGAGGAGACAATGCGGAGGATTACTGGACACACTGGGGCAGCGCCGGCACCTGGGAATGTGGAGGAATGTGGAGGAATGTGACGGTGCGTCCTGGAGATCTTGGGTGGCAGACTTTTTAAAAACAGTGTGCGGAGAAAAAAAAATGCTTCTATACTATTTGCTCTTTCAAGACATCCGCGTTATTAAGCAGAATCACACACTCACACACACACACGCACATGCACACACACACACACACCTCGTCTTTCAGCCGCTCTTTTCTAAACCAATATTGACTTTGCTCGTGAGCGGCAGATCGGCGGTCGCCTTCTCTTCCCCCGCCTCATTGTCTGTTTTTCTTTATTCCTCATCACGACTCGCACACACACTTTAAATGCCAGGTAAGACGGTTGCTATGGTTACCGGAGCAGGGTGGACACCTGGGGGACATTTTGACTTAACGGAGAGGATGTCTCCTGTGTGTGTGTTTGTGTGTGTGTGTGTGTGTGTGTGTGTGTGTGTGTGTGTGTGCGAGCGTTGATGTTCCAACATCACGGAGGGCTCTGTTTACAGAAGCTCCTCTCTCCAGCTCTGCTGAGCAGTCTTTTATTTTTGTATGTCTCGTCCTCTACACGCTGAATGCAGACTCGGCAGAAACGCTGCGTTCTGCCTCCTGATCTCCCACGCAAAAAGCTCCCGATCGTTTTGGAGCACAGCTATTCAAAAAGCCAAAAGCGGCGAGGCTCTCGGCAACAGGACGCCGGCGTGACGCTCCGGCGTCCTGTTGCCGAGGAAACGGGCCGACGCGACATTTCTTGCCACGTCTATCTTCGGAAGATTAGCTGGTCCGACGACAAAGCTGTGAAAAAGCTGTGTGTGCGTGTGTGTGTGTGTGTGTGTGTGTGTGTGTCTGTGTGTGTCTGTGTGTGTACATGCATGTGTAAAACCAGACTGGAGATTAGTCAGCGGTCTGAGGCCGTGACATCATCGGGAATGTTTACACGTGTAATTATAGAGGAGCGAGGAATACATCTGTTGCACACACACACACACACACACACACACACACACACACACACACACACACACACACAGAGGAGAAATGGACAGTGGCTTGCAGTACAGTAATTGCACATGAGGAGAGCTGAGAGGCACCCAGTAATGGAGACACGGTTCCCCCTCTAATCGGGATGATGATGATGATGATGATGATGATAATATTTAGATTTGAAGCTGCCTCGGCAGGAAGTGGTGCACCTGTGCCGCTCTGACTCACGCGTTGCAAAACTTTCATGTCATCAGGTAAAATTTCCTACAACTGTTAAAGTTGTAGGAAACATCTCCCTCCCACAGGTTCCCTCTTCAGCCGGCTGAGCCCATAAAACCTGATTCTCCTTTAGTTCGGAGTGACTAAAGCACACGAGTTCCCTGATTGATGAGAAGAAAAACACACACACACACACACACACACACACACGAGCCTGTTAAGTACACATTTGTGTGGCCTTCGGCTAGGAGTGATTTTTAACGAGTGGAATATGACTCCGGGTGGGATAACACGTCTAAACTAGCAACTAATGAGACTGCAAGGGTTCCCCTGGTGTTTTAGAA
Source organism: Ophiodon elongatus (assembly GCA_016806645.1). Classification (NCBI taxonomy): domain Eukaryota; kingdom Metazoa; phylum Chordata; class Actinopteri; order Perciformes; family Hexagrammidae; genus Ophiodon; species Ophiodon elongatus. The sequence continues at coordinate 153,565 of JACSYO010000178.1, read as the reverse complement.
AATGAAAAAATGAAAAAATATGCATGTTGGCAGGGGATGTTTCGCTCCAGCAACCAGGACGAGTTAATCGAGCTTTAAATGTCGATTTGAAACTGTTAAGAGCATTAAAAAGTCCTGGTTTTTGAGTGCTCGGTTGTGAGAATGGATATTCCAGCAGCGGCCTCACGTACAGAGTTCCTACAGGAGAACGAGTGGCGAAGGCCAGCGGGTTTGTGTGCAGCAACTTGGGTGAACGGCTGGCGTAGACCATGAACACAGATGATCCTGGTATTCAAAGTTGATTGAAGGTATTCACGAGGACGGCCACGCGTTTCGGCTGGTGTTTTCAACGGCTGCCGTCGCTACGAGCAACCATGGCGGTCAGGCGGTCTGACCGTCACCGGACTGGTCTGTAGCGGCCATTTTTAAAGTCAATGAAGTCAAACCTCTGCGGCATTCTGTACACGAACACAGATGACGAGGCTACTTGGGCTACTTGGGCTACTTGGGCTACTTGGGCTAACTTGGGCTACTTGCTAATGTCTTCGACGCACTCACTTGCAGCACTTGGTCTTTGTTGCGTTCTCCATCTTCTGGGGGCAATGACGTAGCTTCCGTTGCCAAACTGCGTGCACACACCGACGCTTAGTCAGTAAATAGCTGAGTCTCTCGAGGATGAATCGGTGTCGCCCTCAACGAGGAAATAACTGTCTGATCGATGGCTGATGAAAAGAATTATTGCAGCCCTCATCTACACATTAGCTTAACGGGTGCAGCAGAAACAATTCTATCCCCCTTACCTACTTGTGTGAGAACTGAATGTGCGCCCTCTGCTGGTCAATTCGGGGTGCAAACGCTTCCCTTTCTCCTGAAGCTCTTCGGCTCGGTTTCAGTGTAGAGACACAGAACAAAGTGTGATCGATTCTTCAAAAGACTCGATCTTCCTCATCCTCGTCTGATATTTTTAGCACAGAGGAACTCGAGGGAATCGAATAGTTCTAACGTCACATCTCGGATCTCTCCCTCCCCTCTATTGATTCCTCCCCGGTCCACGCCGCTTACATTTCACTTTCTTCCTGACATCTT
>JACSYO010000178.1:142500-145000 GCA_016806645.1 Ophiodon elongatus | reverse complement strand
CTCCCATCTCCCGTGTCCAGCCTCCCGTCTCCCGTCACCAGCCTCCCGTCTCCCGCCTCCAACCTCCCATCTCCCGTGTCCAGCCTCCCGTCTCCCGTCACCACCCCACCTCCCATCTCCCGTGTCCAGCCTCCCGTCTCCCGTCACCAGCCTCCCGTCTCCAGCCTCCCATCTCCCGTGTCCAGCCTCCCGTCTCCCGTCACCAGCCTCCCGTCTCCCGTCACCAGCGTCCCGTCTCCCGTGTCCAGCCTCCCGTCTCCAGCCTCCCGTCTCCCGTCTCCCGTCTCGCACCCTTTTTGCCCTCTCTCGTCGGCCTCCCCCGCAAACACGCTTCCCCCGTCACCTTTTATCTAGTAGTTCTTCCTCCGTGCAATTTCTCTTCTCACCAGATAAGCGAGAAAACAATTCACTCGTGAGGGGGGAGAAAGGGAGAGTGATTTATCTGCTGGAGTCATGACTTTATTCGCCCCTGCATGTTCCTTTTAAAAAAAAAAAAAAATGTTTTATTGGATTACGCTGCTCCTTTTTATTCTGCTCATCGCCCATTTATATCTCTCTTTCTCTCTCCGTCTTCTGTCTTTTTTTTTTTAGTAGGTCTCTCGCTCTCTCCCTCTCAAGTGTACGCCGCCATTCATAACTCCAGGTTATCATTTCAAAAGGCTTTCAGTTCAGGCCCCTTACAGGGGAGACGGTATAAAGAGGCTGCCCCGGGGGGCACACACACACACACACACACACACACACACACACACACACACACACACACACACACATACACACACACACACACACACACACACACACACACACACACACACGCACACATGCAAAAAAACACGCACGTGTAAACAAACACACACACACACGTTTTTGTTTTTTTTGTTTTTTTACAAGATAAAAACACCCCCCTTTTTTCTCAGGTAAATATACGGAGGCTGCGTGGTTTCTAAGAGACACCAGTAATTATACACACAGAAAGGGAGGGAAATCCCTGATTGCTGAGTTTATTATTCTGTGTTGACTCCATAGAAATAAGACGTTCTTCTTTTCTTCCCCCCCCCCCTTTATAACCTCTTCCCGTCCTCTTTCTGCTTCGCTCTCTCTTTCTTGTCTTTCTTGTCCGTCTGAGTCGGTCCGTCAGTCACGCCTGGCTGCTGCTCTCTCATCGGTCCCTGTTGCTCTTTCTCTAAAAAGCTCTTAGCCGCCCTCAGGGCTCAACTTATAATATTACAGTACACCTCTCTCTCTCTCTCTCTCTCTCTCTCTCTCTCTCGCTCTCTCTCTGTCACTCTCTCTGTCACTGTCTCACACACACACTAATACACTAATGGAGGAGAGACGGACAATGGCGGCACTAAGTGAGCAAAGAGCCACTGGACACACTGGGAAAAAAGGAGCATCTTTACGAGCCTTTTGGGTCTCTCTCTCTCTCTCTCTCTCTCTCTCTCTCTCTCTCTCTCTGCCACACACACACATAAATAGCATGAATAGCGTTGGGCTCAACGTCTTGGACCTCTGGGTCAGATCAATAATGTCTTTGATGCACGTGTGTGCACATGGAAATGTTTTGAAACAGCCTTGAGTTGATGAGCGTTTTGACGGAGCGAACGGGCCCAATGCTCGGCCACACTCTCCCTGTTGCTTATTTAACTTTTCTTTTCTTCTTCTTTTTTCTTTTCGTTTAATATTAATGGCTTCCCGGGGAGATTTGATATCTGCTCGGCTGGCTGAGGGAATCCTAATAAAGCGGAAAGTGTCCGACACTGACAGAATATTAACGCACAAACACACACAGACACACACAGACACACACACACAGACAGACACGGTGACAGAGAGATGTACATGTCTCCATTTAAAAAACAGCCTCAATCAACGCCGAAGAAGTGATTGCTTTCTCCGCACTGCAGCAACACTGTGTATGCATGAGAGGCTGTGTGTGTGTGTGTGTGTGTGTGTGTGTGTGTACTGTATCATACCTTAACCATGGGAAATACCCGCTGCACGTTTCAATTACATGCGCCTGTTTGTGTGTGTGTGTGTGTGTTTGTACGTGCATGCGTAAGCGTGGCGGGGGCGTTCGCAACCGCTCTATTGATGAGAGAATGAAGTCATTTTTCAATGCGGGGTTAAGCGCTGCATTATTGCCGCCTCATTTGGCTCCTGTGGGCCACCATAGCCCTCCCGTCTGGTTTCCATGGCACGGAGGGAGAACAGAGAGGGGAATGTCCCTGCTTACCAGACTGCAAGTTCATCCATCAGCTCACACACACACACACACACACACACACACACACACACACACACACACACACACACACACACATCAACACATGTACACACACACACACCCACACACACATAGGGGCAGCAGGCAATAAGGGCTTATCCCACTCACAGTCAACTTTCCCACAAAGTTGCAACAAATCAAGACCAGCGGCGCTAAGTCCCCTAAAGCCGGCCAATATCACGTTCTGCGCTGGTGGTGCTCGGGAAGACG
>JACSYO010000178.1:135000-137500 GCA_016806645.1 Ophiodon elongatus | reverse complement strand
TTGAGTGAATGAATGCATGTCTGCCTCGATACACTCTACAGGATGGAGACGTGTAGAGCCTGCTGTTAGGCTCTTCTCCTCGGGGAGAGGAGCGAGCGTATGTGCGGGGAAACGTGTGTGTGTGTTGGGCGGGGCGGGGGGGGGGGGGTACGTTGGGTTTGAGGGGTTCAGATGCTGATGCTTCATACCACATGTGGGTCACGGCTTCTGTCCCCCCCCATCCCTAGGGCTGTGGGAGGGGTCAGCAATTGGAAGGGAGACGAGCAGCATCGGTGGTCTTGAAATCCGCATTGGTGATCAAGGTCCACTGAGCTTTCTGGGGAGATGAGAGGTACGCCTCGCACGGAGCGAAGCCGGGGGGTGGGGTGGGGGGGCCGTGGTTCAGTCACTCGTGAGCAAATCGCAATCATGAGGAGGAAATGGAAGACTGCTGCGAGCTGGCCCGGCAGCGGGCGGCGGGCGGGCGGCGGGCGGCGGGCGGCGGGCGGGCGGGCGGGCGGGCGGGCGGGCGGGCGGGCGGCCGGCGGCAGGCGGCGGGGGGAGCTGTTAAGTTTATGGGCTACGTGAGACGACAGCAACGAGGGGTCTGACAGTGTGTTGTTATTTTTGGTCCGGGGTTCTTAGGTAACTAAAGAACAGACAGAAGGGCAGGCTGGGGGTCGGCCGACTGGAGAGTGGAAAGTTAAAGGACCAAGCTGGAGCTGTTCATTCCACATCGGGTGTTCTTTATGTTTACCTCATTTTCACATGCATATTGAAGGCTACACTTTAATATTTATTTTACTTTTCTAGGCATCCAGGCCGGTGAGGGCTGCATTCTCGAGGGCCTCACACTTTCTGTAAACATCCACTATTGCCTGTTTTGTACTGCCATTGACTGATTGACTCCTCACTCACTACTCCTAAATCGGCATGAGGGAGTTTAATTTAGTTTATGGCGAGAATGTATGAAGTCTATCACGTGGCGTGTGTGGTTGCAGGTGAGACAAAGAGAGAGAGAGAGAGAGGCCCCTTTTACACAGATATCCCGCAATACTGCCTTTAAAAAAAATGAAAAATATATATAATTAGACATATATATATCTATATATATATATATAGATATATATATATATATATCTATGTATATATATATATATGTCTATATATGTATATGTATATATATGTATATGTATATATATATATATATATACATACATAGACATACATATATATATAATCCTACCTTTCCTATTATTTTTTTTTAAAGATAGAATTAATGATTTAATTAATTAACTATCTGCTTTAGTATTTGTTCATGCTGGATCACTGCAAGACTTGTGCTTTTCCTACTATGACAAGACAAAAAGGCTGCTGTAAAAAGAGGCAAATCTAATAGCTGAAAGACAAAATGTATGGACAGCAATTTTAATAATAGATTATCATTTAATATTATGAAGCAAAAAATAAAACCAAAATATTTTCCGGTCACAGCTACAAGCCCATTGTTGATGTGAACTTGGGCTCTGGGAAACAGTGGGGGGAAATTCTCCAACAATTTATAGACATTTCTTTGATTCATAAAAACAAAAAGATTAATCGAGACGGGTCTGCATTAACGGCTTGTCGTGGATCTGTGCGTCTGAGTTCCTGACAGCGGGGCCGCAAACTCAGAGAGAGTGAGAACACAAAAGCAACGCCAAGAGGGGGGGAGGGTGGGGGGGTGAAGGACGGGGTTGGCACGGCGAGATGGGGGGCGGGGGGGCATGTTATGACATCAGATGTCGTTAACCAATTAGACGGGGTGTTGCAGGAGAGCGGTTCCAGCAGCCACTAAAAGCCTCCGTGTCACTGACCTCAGGAAGAGAGAATTCAATAACAAACCGTCTCTCCTTTCTCTTATACCCCCCCCACCCCCCTCCTCCTCGTCCTTTCTTTTGCTGACAGCCACTTCAGCGACGGCCCGCCTTTGTCCTCCCCCCACGCCCCCCTCCCCCCCTCCCCCCATCCACCCCCACACCCCCACACCCCCAGGCGCTCGGGCCCTTATTTACGCCGAGCCGAGCGGACCTGCCCGTCTGGAGTAAGAAACCCGAGGCCCTCTGGCGACTTGCACTGTGTGTCGAGGCCGCGGATTGTTTGCTGGGCCGCTGCCGGGTTTCCACATGACCGGATTAGCAATTAGCCTTAATGAGCTCGGGTCAAAAGGTGAGGGCGCGCAACGATCTGATTGGGAGATTTGAACTGGGTAAAAAAAAAAAAAGAAAAAGGTTAAGCGACACTTGAGCCGAACTAAAGCGGAGAGTCCAAGTACCTGCTCGGGGAAAAGACCCCCAGTCTGCTGATGATGATACAGGCTTCTGTTGAGGAGAGATTTACAGTACGTCTGTGTTACGATTCATGACAGAGGGCTTTGAAACCCTCTCGCCCATGTGAAAAGACAATCTGTCCCAGAGCTTACTCTCAGAAACACACACACAAGTGTAGCTGGAACAGCTGAGCTTTAGATTGCTCCAAAATC
>JACSYO010000178.1:90000-132500 GCA_016806645.1 Ophiodon elongatus | reverse complement strand
CTTCCTCCCACTTTCCATATTCCAGGTGCTTAAGTCCAAAGGAATTCTGCTGCTGGAGGTCATGACACACACACACACACAGACACTTTATGCTACACTCATATCACCCTAACCTCACAATAATTAAGGTAATATTAAGGAGTTTGTGGTTATTTTGTTTTCGAAAAGGAAAAGTGGATTTTTGTTGAAACGCATAACTGCCAATTTTCACATTTTATTTGTGCATCTGTCCGTGTAAAAACCATAGACTATATTTAAGAAATGGATGTAGTCGTCATGACGTCACCCATTGGTTTGTGGACTGACGTTTTAAAACCTCTGCATTTTGGCTGTCGCCAACTTGGCTTTTGAATGCGGAGGAGTGACGTAGAGACGGCTATGGTAGGGACCTGTCAATTACAGTAGCCCCGCCCTAAAGCATCCCCTGCTTTATGGTCTGTTTGACTCTAAATGGACCATAATTGACTAAATGAACATCATGCTGTATTGAAGAAGACTTGAAACTAGAGATTGAGACCATAACCTCATGTTTACAATGTTTACTGAGGGAATAAATCAAGAGAGAAATAGAGTCATTTTCTCATAGACTTCTATACAATATGACTTATTTTTACAACCGGAGGAGTCGCCCCCTGCTGGCCAGTAGAGAGAATGCAGGTTTAAGATCTTCCGCATTGAACAATGAACCACCAGATGCACTTGAGATGATCGGGTTATTTTGGTGAATCAAAAAGATCTTACTTCTCCATCAGCTAGAGGAGGGTTTTGTTCCTTCAGCAGGAACAACGGGCAGCTGGACAGTCTCATGGGACAGTGTGGGAACAAGCACGGGGAACAATGAAAGGTTTTACTAAAAACGGGGAATCCGATGTTCTTGTCCTCCGCAGACCCAGAGCTAACGCCGTCCAGCACTGTGAAGCAGGGATTCAACCAGAACAAGACGATATCCTCAGCTGCTAGCATGTCTGGGAAACACCAACTGTTACCTAGCGGGTCGCTACGGCAACGGCGACAGGAATCTTCTGTGCACGCACCGACAGAAACCCACCCACCCGGAGCGCCGCTTGTAATCACGAGCGCTGTAAAGCAGGCTGACATCATAGCCCGTCTTTCAAACTATATTATACGTGTGTGTGTATGTGTGTGTGTCTGTGTGTGTCTGTGTGTGTCTGTGTGTGTGTGTGTGTCTGTGTGTGTGTCTGTGTGTGTGTGTGTGTGTGTGTGTGTGTGTGTGTGTGTGTGTGTGTGTGTGTGTGTGTGTGTGTGTGTGTGTGTGTGTGTGTGTGTGTGTGTGTGTGTGTGTGTGTGTGTGTGTGTGTGTGTGTGTGTGTATTCAAAAGTAAACTGTCCAGGTGTTTAGGCTCCACTAACTTTCACTGCTACCTTCTGTCCGTAACAAACGTCCCTTCTTCAAAATGCTACTTTATTTTCTGCCTGACGGAAACACTGCTCCACACAAACACACACACACACACACGCACACACACACACACACACACGCACACACACACACGGACCACCCGTACACTCACTAAATAACTAAACAACGATCTCATGGTCATAGTGGAGATAGCAACAGATGAAAGTTAGATGATGAAAAGAGAAGAATGAAAAATGAAACTAGGGGAAAATGGCGGCGTCGTTATCAATTGTGTCAGCATTTTAAATGAAGACAGATTTCACATTACCAAGAAAAGAAACAGCTGCTGCTACGATGAGATGAGACGGATGGGGAACAGACCAAAACAAAGAACAAAACAACAATAAGTCGACATAAACAGCTTCAATAATGAAAAACATGATCTGGTCAAACGTTGCGAGAGGAAATTGTTAAAATTCCTCTCTCTGAACTCATAAATGTGTCCTCCAATGAGCTGTCAGGACGCAGGAGACCCCGACTTCTAATACCTGACCTCTGAACTCAGGAACAGGAAGAAACCTGCACACACACACACACACACACATTTCCTCCTCTGTGTCTCCCTTTGTTGCCCGTCCTCTGTGTCTCTGCACGTCTGCCAATAGTCCGTAATTCAATTTCTCTCGACGATAACAATCTGTCTTTGTGTTACCGCCGAAAACCCTCGTGGAGTTTGGCGACGACGCCCGAACACACAAACGAGAGGAGGAGAGGACACGGAGCCTCCTCAGCGTGTGAAATATTTAAGAGGACGAGGATGGAAGAAAACCCGCTGCGTTTTGTTTTTGTGAAAGAGTGAGAGAGAGAGAGAGAGAGAGAGAGAGAGAGAGAGAGAGAGAGAGAGAGAGAGACACGGCCCATTTAGGCCCATTTAGAGGCAACGCACTTGCGAGGGAGCGAGACTGGAGAGAGGGCGAAGACAGGAAGCGCGTGAGCCCCCAGTCGTTGTTGTTACGAGAGGTGGAAACAGACGGACAGGCGCAGAAAGAGAAAGACGGGTGTGAGGAGGAAGGAGCGATGCCATAGGATCAGAGTCCTGACTTGTCTTTGCATAGTTCAGACGATCAGATGGCTGCTTTATCCTGCATTACCCAATCTGCCTGGCATCCTGTGTGTGTTTTCGGTGTGTGTGTGTGTGTGTGTGTGTGTGTGTGTGTGTGTGTGTGTGTGTTCTCCCTTCTGACACTTTCCGAGAGGTCAGAGTTCTTAAGAGCAGCCGTCCAATTACTGGTGGGCATGGCGTTACCGTAGAGATGAGAGAAAGCTGTAATTGGATAATGACACATCAGGGTTGGAACCTGTCATTAGACACTCGCGAGGACAAATATACACAAGCACTCGGGTATGTGCGCGCATACACACACACACACACACACACACACACACACACACACACACACACACACACACACACACACACACACACAGGTCGGGTACCAACCTGTGATTACAAACCTGCTGATCTATCACCAGCCTGCAGCTACACAGCTACAACATCTCTCTCTCTCTCTCTCTCTCTCTCTCTCTCTTTTTCTCTCTTTGCCTCTTCACAAATCCTCCATGTTTCATCGCCTCTGACTGACAGCAACATTCACACGTTGTAATTTCAACTCTATCTGTAGCAAGTTAGTTTCATAATGGTGCTAAAGCAGGCAATTCACTTAAAGTGACAGCAGCTGATGTGTTGAGGGTCTGTTCCCCCCTGCTCCCCCATCCCGCCCAGAGTCCTCACATTATGTAAACATAGTGCGTTTTAATGAGCCTGGGTCGCCGTGGTCACCTCAAACACACTCAGCTTTTGGTGAAATAATGTGAGAGGCTCTAAACTTGTGAGCAACATCTCTGGGAGGGAATCGCTGGTCAGCTCCCAGTTTCCTCTCTCCGGTTTCCTACCGCATGGGTAGCCTGGATGAGGGTCTTGCATAAGCCTCTCAAAACCAATGTGTTAGGCCAGGGGGAGAGAGATGGGTAGAGGGAGCGAAGGGAGGTGGGTGGGGGGGGGGGGGAGTAAGACTTAAGAGAAAGGTGCTGGAAAGAGAAAAGGAAGATAATAGAGGAGTAGGGGAGAGAGAGAGCGAGAGAGAGAGAGAGAGAGAGAGAGAGAGAGAGAGAGAGAGAGAGAGAGAGAGTGAGAGAGAGAGACGAGAAGGGGAAGAAAATGGGGGCGCAAAGCAAAAAAAAAAAAAGACCAAGCGAGCGGGGGAGGCGGAGAGGGAGGGTAGGAGAGGTTTTCTTTTGTGGCGGTTGGAGAGTGACAGGGGTGCCAATGGAGTGGCCGGCGATGACGGTCCCGCTGGAGAATGCCGGCTATGCCAGTGGAGTGGCACTAATGGAGCCGGAGAGGGGATGCAGTTGCCTGCCCCGGAGGAGGGATATTGTGCGACTGGACAAGGCGACTTGACACGGAGCCAAGATGGAGGATTAGAGGGGGGAGGGAGGGAGGGAGGGAGGCGCCCGGGGCAGGGAGAGACAGCCATGTTAGGTCTGCTGACTGATTGACATAAACTGAAACCTCTCTGTTTACCATTTGACTGGCGAGACTGTGTGAGCGCTCTAAGTTTCTGGTCTTTGTTCTAGTTTGTGTGAGTTTCTGCTCTCCATGGAGCAGCGTTGATAACCCCTTGAGATAGAGTTTGCCACGTAAGTTTCACTTAAGTTGTTAAAATGGCTTCCACAGAGTGACAGTATAATACAAGCACTATCATCCACACTGTATGAAAGAAATGGACGTTTTTGAGGCCTCGAGTTTGGCATTTTGCCAGTCGGCATCTTGGTTTTTTGCCCATCGGCATTTTCCGCCACCAGCCGCCACCTTCCTCCATCTTGGTTTTTGGCCGCTGCAATCTTGGTTGTTGGCTATAGCCATCTTGGTTTTTTTGGATGTCGCCATCTTGGTTTTAGGCCACGCCATATTGTTTTTTGGCTGTAGCCATCTTGGTTTTTTTGATGTCGCAATCTTGGTTTTTTGGCCTTCGCCATCTTGGCTTTTCAGCTGTCACTATTTCGGTAATCGCCATTTGGGTTTTTTGCAACCAGAAGTGACACGAGAGGGCGGAGCTAAGCACAACTAAACTCAGAACAAGACATTTTTAGGCAACCAAAATGGTTACAATTAACTTTCATGAACTGAAAACACACAAACACAAGACAAAAAGACGGACAACTCACTCACAAGGTAGCCCCGCCCTACTCCATTTAGACTGTTTGAATCTAAATGGACCATAATTTACTAAATGAACATCATGCTGTATTGAAGAAGACTTGAAACTAGAGATTGAGACATAAACTCATGTTTACAATGTTTACTGAGGGAATAAATCAAGAGAGAAGTAGAGTCATTTTCTCATAGACTTCTATACAATATGACTTCTTTTTACCACCAGAGGAGTCGCCCCCTGCTGGATATTGTGGAAGCTCAAGGGACTTCCACATTGGCTTCACTTTTCAGACCAGGAGGTGGCCACCTGGTCTGATCCTGTTTTAGCTCTTTTGAATGATGGTTTGAAGAATGTTTGGCTGCATAGTTTGTAACTCGTCTCCTCACCACCTTGTAGACAAAACACACACACACACACACACACATACACACACCCTCTCTCTGATGCACACAGCGAGCGGGGGTCAATATTGCTGAGTGGCCGTGATTGGGGTAAGTAGAGGAGCGCTGCATGATGAATTGTCCCGATTACGCCATCATCCCATCCCATAATTCACAGCACCGGGCCGACTCGCCCATCGACACAGGGATCCATACCCTGCAGATACCCAGGAGGGGGGGACCTCCGCACAGGGACAAGGAGGCGAGACGAGGACGAAAAAAGAGGAGATTGCTCGAAAATCAGCTGCGTCGGAACTGGCGTCAACGCTGTGTTATCAAGTTAAGCACAGAGGCTAAAAGTGGGCGAGGAGAGGGGAGAGGGGAGAGGAAGCAGACGCCAGGGGAACGGAGAGGATGCGGGCCGATTTAGCGGCTCTGTTGGGAGGTGCTACCGCACACGGTGACCCTTAATCGCACACCGGCGAGGCGAGGAAGCGCTTTGATGATCCTCAGGAGACCTCACACGCACAGCGCAGATTCACACACTGTCGTAACTACCTGCTTCCAGGTAAGCTCTTCCTGGCGTTGGCTAGGTATGTGACCCCCCCACCCCCCCTCTCTCCCAGTAATCCACACTCAGGTTACGCACTTCTTTCTGACAGACACGCTGGCTCCAGGCTTCAGGCTACCTGCCATCTACAGTAAGTACTGGCATACCTCTCTCCTCTCCTTTCCGCATGACTCCCCCCTCCAGCTCTCCTCCTTCTCCCCGTCCATCTCTTTCTACTTTCTTTTTTTTCTTTCTTTTCACAGCTAGCTTAATAGCGAAAACATCTCTGTCTTCACCTGGGTAAATCCCCCCCCAACCCCCCTGTTATGTTTTTTCCACACCATTTAAGAGAGCAAACACACCTCTAATCTCTCTTTTAAACACCCTTCATTCATTGCGTCTGTATCCCCTCCTCTCTCTCTCTCTCTCTCTCTCTCTCTCTCTCTCTCTCTCTCTCTCTTTCTCTCTTTCCAGGCGTGACTTGTCGTCCCCGTAATCTGATGGGCAAAGCAGCGCCGTCCCTGCCGGCACGTCCATTATCCTGCATATCTCGTTCGGTTGACGCCGATGCTCCCCGACCTTTCACCTGTGAGCTCTGAACTCTGACACTCGCACACCCTGGGCGACAGCTGATTAATTGAGCTGCGTCCAGCGCCCCAAACTGAGCGACGTGAAACGGAAACGTGTTTGGAGATTGAACATGAGAAAATCTGATATGTTCAGTTTGTCAGGTTTTTTTTGTTTTTTTGTTTACTTTTTATCCAGATGTATTTTGAAAGCGATCATTTTTTTTTACGTTAACAATGTTAAAGTTAAAGTCAGAAAAAGAAAATGTACTTGAACTTTGAAGTCATATATGGTAAATATTACAATAGTGTATGTGAAAATGGTGAGTTAGAGAGGTTTTTTTCCATATAAATAAATAAATAAATAAACTCAGTTCCAGAGATCGCAGTAGATTAGATTCAACTTTGTTGCCGTTGCGAGACAAAGTGAGTTAGTTCCAGTAGAAGAAAAAAAGGAGTATATTTATTATTTCTCATGAACAAAGACTTTAAGACCTCACACGATTCAGTTGACTAATCAACAAGGTTGTTTTAATTGGAGTTTCTTTCATGTGAAAGCACCACTGAGACCAAAACGACAGATTAGTTGACTAATGGCGGCCCTGATTTAATGCTCATGCTTTCATGTTGACATAATCCTGGTGCTTGGACAGCTGTGATTTGTGAGGAGAGTGGACTCGACATGGACTACAGACTCTCTTTGCATGATAAATAAGATAAGATAAAACGTTATTGTCCTTTCACACATATTTTTGTCTTGCTTCCCCTGCTCCAAACTATTGATTTTTTGATTTTAGTCTAATCAAACATTTCAGCCTTCTTGAAGAAGCAGGATTTATTGCACAACTTTCTTGCGAGGTGTACCTACAAACCTGTGTTTTGATAGTGATCTTCAATTGCCAATGTTTCCATTTTTAAATAAATAAAGTTCATAGGGAAAGAATGTAACACTGCACAGAGCAGCTCAGCAAAATCCACACGCGCGCGCACACACACACACACACACACACACACACACATACACACACACACAGACACACACACACACACACACACACACACACACACACAAACACAAACACACATGCTTCCTGGGCCCCGTGCAGGAACAAGTTAGCTCTAGCCGCGGTAAAAGTCGAGTGGGGCGTTTCATATCTTTACATTCTGTCTGTGTAACATCATCCTTTGTGCCGGTGCCCTCTGAATAATGCCAGTTGGGCTTTTGGCGAGCCCGTCTCCGAACCGCTCGAGCATGAATTAAGGCATTGTGTCGGGATCTGAATGGCAAAAAAAGAAAATCACGTCTTAGGAATGAGTGGCCTTGAGCAATCCAGATAGGCGGTCATGTGATTCACACGATGGCGATGGGAGTGAGTCACTGACACTCAACACCTCAACGCACCGTTCTAACTGCCGGTTTGCACTCGAGGTGAGTCGTAACGTGCGCTGCAGATGACGTGAGAAAACACACAGACCGGACCGAGAAAGAGAAATGTGAAAAAAAATATCACTTTTCCTGTTTGGCTGGATCCAAGAGTGCTAATGAAAGCATTTTCTTTTTATCATTATGTCTTTGTATGTGCTGAAAAGATCTGTGTGTGTGTGTGTGTGTGTGTGTGTGTGTGTGTGTGTGTGTGTGTGTGTGTGTGTGTGTGTGTGTGTTTGTGTGTGTGTGTGGGTGTGTGTGTCAGAGAGAGAAAGAGAGAGAGAGTTTTTATATCTGTTAAAGTGCATTCAGAGAAACGGGAGGGGGCAGGAAATATTTTGCTGAATGGTAAAGCGGTGTGTTTGTGCCAGAGTGTGTTTGTTAGAGAGAGAGAGAGAGAGAGAGAGAGAGAGAGAGAGAGAGAGAGAGAGGGGCCCATCCAGACGCCTCAGGCTCCAAAGGCTTAACTTCATTTCCTCGGACAGACATAATGGCAGATATTTGCATTTCCTATGTACACAAAGTCAGTGGCCGAATACCTCCTCATGCAAAACACTGCAACTAAGCATGCTATCAGCAGATACTGATCTTTTGGTTGTTTTTTTTAAAGGCAGCAAAACCAAATAATCCCCTTCAACATCGTCTGGAATAACCAGAAGCAGGACTCCCCCCCCCCCCCATCCATGAGCATCACAAAAGGGTCAGTATGGCCTTGATGTGAGTGGAAGAGATGACCTTCAAAGATAACCAGTGCATCAAACGATTGGAAGAGATGAGAGAGTATGAACTTTTCACTAATCTACTGAGTTCTGTACCAGCTAGGTTCCCTGACATCCATCCAACATCCGACATCCCAACACGCCACATGAGATATGAATTCCCCCCCTTCCCTCTCACATACTCCGTAGCTCTCTCACAGCCCAACGGCACTGTCTACCGGACCACCACGTCTACCGGACCACCACGTCTACCAGACCACCACGTCTACCGGACCACGTCTACCCGACCACCACGTCTACCAGACCACCACGTCTACCGGACCACGTCTACCCAACCACCACGTCTACCCGACCACGTCTACCGGACCACGTCTACCGGACCACCACGTCTACCCGACCACCACGTCTACCGGACCACGTCTACCCGACCACCACGTCTACCAGACCACCACGTCTATCGGACCACGTCTACCCGACCACCACGTCTACCCGACCACGTCTACCGGACCACGTCTACCGGACCACCACGTCTACCCGACCACCACGTCTACCGGACCACGTCTACCCGACCACCACGTCTACCAGACCACCACGTCTATCGGACCACGTCTACCCGACCACCACGTCTACCCGACCACGTCTACCGGACCACGTCTACCGGACCACCACGTCTACCCGACCACCACGTCTACCGGACCACGTCTACCCGACCACCACGTCTACCAGACCACCACGTCTATCGGACCACGTCTACCCGACCACCACGTCTACCCGACCACGTCTACCGGACCACGTCTACCGGACCACCACGTCTACCCGACCACCACGTCTACCGGACCACGTCTACCCGACCACCACGTCTACCAGACCACCACGTCTACCGGACCACGTCTACCCGACCACCACGTCTACCCGACCACGTCTACCGGACCACGTCTACCGGACCACCACGTCTACCCGACCACCACGTCTACCGGACCACGTCTACCCGACCACCACGTCTACCAGACCACCACGTCTACCGGACCACCACGTCTACCCGACCACGTCTACCCGACCACGTCTAACGGACCACCACGTCTACCCGACCACGTCTACCGGACCACCACGTCTACCCGACCACGTCTACCCGACCACGTCTACCGGACCACCACGTCTACCCGACCACGTCTACCGGACAACGTCTACCGGACCACCACGTCTACCCGACCACGTCTAACGGACCACCACGTCTACCCGACCACGTCTACCGGACCACCACGTCTACCCGACCACGTCTACCCGACCACGTCTACCGGACCACCACGTCTACCCGACCACGTCTACCGGACAACGTCTACCGGACCACCACGTCTACCCGACCACGTCTAACGGACCACCACGTCTACCCGACCACGTCTACCGGACCACCACGTCTACCCGACCACGTCTACCCGACCACGTCTACCGGACCACCACGTCTACCCGACCACGTCTACCGGACAACGTCTACCGGACCACCACGTCTACCCGACCACGTCTAACGGACCACCACGTCTACCCGACCACGTCTACCGGACCACCACGTCTACCCGACCACGTCTACCCGACCACGTCTACCGGACCACCACGTCTACCCGACCACGTCTACCGGACAACGTCTACCGGACCACCACGTCTACCCGACCACCACGTCTACCCGACCACCACGTCTACCGGACCACCACGTCTACCCGACCACGTCTACCCGACCACCACGTCTACCCGACCACCACGTCTGCCCGACCACCACGTCTACCCGACCACCACGTCTACCCGACCACGTCTACCGGACCACCACGTCTACCCGACCACGTCTACCGGACCACGTCTACCGGACCACCACGTCTACCCGACCACCACGTCTACCGGACCACCACGTTTACCCGACCACCACGTCTACCCGACCACCACGTCTACCCGACCACGTCTACCGGCATCAAAACAGGAAGTCGGTGGTAAAGTAGTAAAGCCGGCCTCTTGTTTGATTCGATTGGCTGCCTGGGGTAAGTGTGACATTGACGAGCGGTGCGACTCCACACCTGGCGCTATCAAGTGAAAAACATTTGGACTTTTAATGCGAGTCCAAGAACCGCTAAAAAGACATACCATAGGGAATAAATTGTTTTGTGGGCGACGCGTTTCTCGCCTCACCTCTCGGTGTGATCGGGGTCTTACGGTACCAGTTTACAGTTTGAACTGGTCTAACAAACACTACATGAGTGAAATAAAACTAATTCATGCCTGCATATGTGTGAGATAACCCTATTGGATGCCATTTCCCAGATAAATCCTTATTGTTCTTTTCCAAGGAACTTTGTTGCCAGTCTGTACAGAGCCTCACATAAATACATATGTGCATAAATAGGCTACACTATACACCACAACATACCTACATGAAAGACATCAGATACATCCACATTAATTCAAACACCCAGCACTACACGGGTCACGATTAATTGTGTGTTTTGTTGCGTGATTCTATGGCAGAAGGGACAAGTCTCCCGGCCAGGCATATGTTTCTATAAAGCCAATTTGCAACTGCAAATATGTTTTGTAAAGAACATAATGCTGCCAAATGAAAAAAATAAAAATAAAATCAATATATAGAAATCAATGTAATCAGTGTATCCGCAAGGCTGAAAAATGTTTAGACGTTATGCATCTGGAAAACATTCACTGACAACATATTTTGCGCAGCAGACGGAGTCCAGATATCTAGCATGACACATATCTGGATCTCTCTGGGAGTCCGTCAGGGGAGCTACAGCCAATGAGAACGCAAGGGTTAAGGGGAAACCTGGCGCCACCGATAGGGTGTCGGATGTTTGTATGAACACACACCACGGTGACTGATCTACGTAGGGGAGAAGGTAAAGACCCATGGAGACAGGCCATTATGTGAACACATCCACGGCGGCCGTGTTCTCGCCTGTGTTTTGGGGTTACAACGCAGTTCAGAGACCTCATTGGGGATCCCGGATGATGGCTCTTGTAGTGTGTGTCTGTCGCCGGTCAGTCATGTAGCGTGAAAACCACAAGTTGTGTAGTGTGAACAGTACAGTGACCAGAGAAAGATTATAACAGTACTGGCACAGGATGTGTTCACTGACATTGAGACGATCCTTTCCATAATTCATCTTTCAGTAACATTAACCAAAGTGAATTTTGTTGCCTATACCTAACCACCGAACCCTGATCTCTGGAGTCCAAGTCCTGCCCTTTGTATGGACACCATCAACCCTGAACACAGGCCTTTTTTCCACTACAGAACAATCTGCCACAGAACATAATCCTCACAGCAGAATACACGCATAACTTCATACGGTCTTTTCCCAAAATGTGCCTCTCCATTATGGTGAACAATAAAAGGACTCCACTCCAACGGCTGCTTGGCTAACCATGTATGATTGGACGACTTTTATGTATTCAATACATAATACTTGTTCCATTTAATTGTTCTTTGTAGAATGTGGTACGATGACCTTAATGAAGGTCACGTTGGTCTCACAATAAAGTTCTAAATGCTACAAGTTTGATCTTCGAATGAAAAACATTCCCTGCCTTTGGAGGATCCACAGCTGTTACAAGTTTCATTTGTCATGATTTCTTTTAATGAGTAGGAGGAGACGACCACCCCCCCTCACTTCTACATATAAATCACCTCCTGCTTAGATCTCCTGACTGGAACATTCTTCACCTTTTGACCTCTGCGAGGGCCCAGAGGTCATCGTCACTGTGGCAACCAAAACGCCCAACGCGCTCTGTCTTAATTAAAAAAAAGCATGATTTGCTCAGAGGAAAAATGTTCATCTCCTCTACCTTTGACCCCCTCTCTTCCTCTTCCTTCCTCCTCCTCCTCCTCCTCCTCCTCCTTCTCCTTCCTCGTCCTCCTCCCTCCGCGTCGGCTAACCGTCGACACGCTGGGAAAGCCCACATCTTCTGAAAGACGCCTGCGCTCTTGTGACCATTGTGCTGAGCCTGTCGCCTCGGCCGAGGTGGTACGTTTGTGCGCGCACGCGCGCGTGTGTGTGTGTGTGTGTGTGTGTGTGTGTGTGTGTGTGTGTGTGTGTGTGTGCGGCAGGGTTAAGCTCTCACAGAAGACAAAGCCACAACCTTCGAGGCTGCTAAGCAACAATGCTGCCTGGTAAAGCCTCATCAGGGCACCGTTTAGCAGAGGATTAGGGACTATTACACACATAAACACACACACACAAAATCGGAGCCTCATCAACTCATCAATTCAAACCCCGGGCCACTTTAACTCAGGTTTAATGTCTGCGTTTTCCTCCTCTCAATCAGCTTATCCATATTGACTCAGAGGAAGGATGACTAACTTCCCTGCCATTTCTTTTCTTTCTTTTCCTCCATCTCTCACTTCGTCGACGCTCCAGCAAATTAACACAAAGTCAAAGTTTTAAGTAACGCCCCGACTCGACACCAAACACAGAGAGACACGCGGTGGCCGAGTAACCGGGGAAAACTGTTGCAGAGGGACGTTCGCCAGAAGAGGCCGAGCGCCGTAATAACGCACATAAATGCACACAAACACTGTCCCATCATCTAGCCTCGTACTCAGGCAGAACCCGACTGTTCAGCTGTGGAAGCAGTGACCCATTCTCTTATCCTCCCATCACCCCATCCCTTCATCAACCCCCTCTTTCATCTCTCCCTCTTTCATCTCTCTACTGATTTCTGTCCAGCAAAGAGGGAAGAGCGAGAGCGAGAGACAGCGAGAGTGAGAGAGAGAAAGAGAGAAAGAGAGAGAGAAAGCGTGCGAGAGAGAGAGAGAGAGAGAGAGAGAGAGAGAGAGAGCGAGAGAGAGAATTGGCAGGGAAATGGAGAAAAGAGGAGAAGAAACGCGACACAAATAAATGTGTTCACGGTCGACATTGTGTCATCTGCATAGAGATGGAAAACAATTGTGTCATACTGAATAATTTAAAAGGAGCTTCATGACAGAAGTGTAAGATTTGAATCTGGAATCACTGATTGTGCTGCACTTGTTTCTCAACATTCCTGGTATCTCTGCATCCTATGAGATAACCCAATTTCACGTGTTGATTTAGTTGCGCAGAATTGTTTTGTTGCCATATGTTTATCTTGGTTTAAGATTTATGATCACCAAGAAGAAACAGAATAAGAGCTGAACATTATAACGTCCATGAAGGGAGGCTTTACTGTGGGACTGTTGCATTAGATTGCATCAGTTTACACTAGGTAAACTAATATGATACCTCCTAAACTGGTAAATGATGGCAGGTATTTATAGTGTCGGTTGATCGGTAGTGTGGTTTCGCCAAATGGCCTGGACTCCTGCTTCTTTTCCTCAAAGATCACAGCGGAATTAAATCTTAACCTTTGTCTGAAACCACTCCCTTGGTCACTCATTCAATCCTCACTCTTCAACAGATGCTAAATTATTAACTCTATAGCCGACAGACACTCATGAGTCATCATCGTGATGCGTCATCAGATAGACACAACACACCACATCAAATGTTGCATCGTGGGAGGTTAGCAGAAAGTAGTGTGCCGGGTTATTGTTTCATCATAAGAATATATTTTGTTAATCCTTCTCATTTTTGTTGTTACACGCAATGGTGGAAGTGGGATGGTACACTTCTACATTTTATTCTTTGGCGGATCCAGAAGCTACCAGTACTCTATTCTGTCCTCTCCATATCAACCATATGACCATAGCCTCCATGACCTCACCCATAGGTTATTTGTGATTCTCTTCCTGTCTGTCAAATAGAACATTTTATGTGTCAATTGATTCACTCATCTTCTCAACTGCAGAGACAACATGTGGCATACCTCAAGGATCTATTCTTGGACCACTTCTTTTCTCTCTGTACATGCTTCCTTTAGGTCAAATCATTCAGCACCATAACATCTCATTTCACTGTTATGCAGATGATATTCTTACACAGGTATATCTCTCCATTAAACCCTCTGAATACAAAAAGCTAGCCGAACTACAGAGCTGCATAGGTGATGTAAGAGACTGGATGTCACAGGACCTTTTGACAAAACTCTGGTCCCTTTACCTCAAATATAAAGGGCACTGCTAAAAATCTGGGTGTCACTTTCGACAGTGAGCTAAGCTTTGGATATCACACAAAGAATTGGTACAATCATGTTTCACTCAGGAATATATCTTTAAATCAGAGAACTTTTATCTTTTTTGCAATACAGAGAAAATTATTCATGCTTTTATTTCCTCACAACTGGACTTTTGTAATGCTTTGTTCACCTGCCTTAGAGCCTGAGATGTAGCGAAACTTCAGACTGAGCAGAACTCTGCAGCCAGACTGCTAACAAAGACCAAACGCTCTTCTCATATCACCCCAGTTTTAGCCTCCCTGCACTGGTTACCAATTTCCTTTAGAATCCATTATTAAAATTGTACTCATTACTTTCAAGGCTTTGCATGGCCAGGCGCCAGATTACATCAGTGAACTTTTAACTCCCTATTATCCAAAAAGGCCTCTCAGCTCCATTGGGTTAGGCCTGCTAGCTGTTCCAGAGTCCAGGTTAAGGTCTAAGGGTGATCACTTCAACTATACAAAAGTCCTCCTGTTAGTATCCGATCTGCTGACACCGTTTACGCTTTTAAATCATATCTTAAGACACATTTTGCCTTTTTGCCTGACAATTGTATTTATTTAAGTATTCATTTATTATTATTATTATTAAGTTTATTTTAATAGTTTCACCTGTCCTGCCTTATCTGTTTTGGAATGATTCATCTGTAAATGTATTTTATACGGCCTTTTTAATTGTGTGGTTTTATTTAGCTGTTTTTATTTCTTGATATTTTGTACCTACGGAAAGCACTTTGTGATCCCAGCTTGAAAAGTTCTATCCAAATAAAATTTGTATTTTTATTATTTGGCAGTGAGGTCACGCCTAGCTCTAAAAACGGGCTCAAAAAAGCCTAACTTTAAGCCTTAATAAACTTTAAACAGGTGAGTTGTGTAAAGATTCCCCCCTTCGTACAGACGTTCCAGGCTGTAAACAGGTTTACTTCTGCTACAGTTGGTCAATTTATCACGGTGTCTATGGAGATTGATTGACTTGCTTTTAAAACAATCCTCAAGTGGCCATTTGAGGAAGCAAGTTTTCGGCTGCTTGCATGCGACGCCTGGATTGTTGTCAGAATAATCATTCAGAGTATAGTAATGAAACACATGCCACTTTAAGCACTGGTTACCTGTGATCATTCTCATTAAAGGTACTAAATTAAGCTAAATTAAAAAATTGTGGTTTTACTTTTCAATAACCAAGGCGATGATTATCACAATCTATCTACTATTAAAATCTAAATGTGTCTTAGTTGTCTGGACCAAACAACACTTGTCATGCAGGATGCAAACCCAGGTCAGTATAAGTATGTCACACTCGCCGGTTTGAAAACAAATGTTGACGTAATCCAGGCAGAAATAATGTTTCCTCAATAATGCATAGCATATCTCACACCTGACCTCTGTTTAATTTAGCCCTCAAAGCCCTAAACCACGGTGCTGAGCAAAGGTTAAATACATCCAGCACGCACTCACACACACATACACACACACACACACACACACACACACAGATTTTTCCAAAGCCCCAAAAGAGTAAAAACATCATTTTCATAATAGCAGGTTGAGCAAGTGTTCATTTATAGCAGTACTGTCGCAAGAACCGGAGTGGGTCTGGTTTCGCACATACCTTCTGACCTCGACGTAAAACCTAACAAGATTCCACATCGGAGGTTCTCAAGGGTTTCTTGTTGTGTTTTCTCAAAATAAAAGTACAGTGTAGGGGGTGCAGACGTAGACATACGAATATTGACCACAAATACTGTTGGCTGGGCCTCCGTGGTTGTCGTTCCGTCTGAATGACTCCCGTACGTCTGACGGATCTACTCGCAGCTTTTGTGGCTGCAACGGCGCCAGCTTGGCTTTTTTTTTTTCTTCCCTGATTGTCATTTAGCAACTTTCTCTTGAGTTTTCTTTCTTTCTCTGTCTGGAGTTGATTTATACCAAACTATATTTGTCTGGGTAAAACAACTAAACAATTATAACACAATATAATGAATGCCATTATGCTGAAACAAGTGTGTGTGTGCGGGAGGGGGGAGGGGGGGGGGGGGGGCAGCAGATGAGGGACCCTCTGCTAAACACATACACCTGGAGAGCTGAGGCTGAGACACGAACGCGCGCACACACGCGCGCACACACGCGCACGCACACACACACACACACACACACACACACACACACACACACACACACACACACACACACGCGCACACACACACACACACACACACACAGAGAGAGAGAGAGAGAGAGGCCGCTTGTCTGCGACAGCTGAGCAGAGAGCAGTATATCTGAGTTGTATTTTTACCTCGGCCCACACGCTGAGCAATATGCCAACTCTTGGCCTTGAGAAACACACACACAGACACACAGACACACACACACACACATACACACACTCAGGAAAACAGACGCACGCCCTCAGACACGACAGGTCGAGCCCAGCCAACCGCCGTAGCGGCCGCAGAACATAAACAACTTTCACACACTCTCTGAATCATCTGAGCATTTCAATATTGTTTCAGATAAATATATTCAGCCACACGTATAAATATATGCGACCATAATTATTCCCCGGGACCACAGACGGCCGTGACGGGAAGGCATTTCCCACAGTTTTTCAGCAGCGCCGCTGCCCGGCCCAGGCGGTGCTGGAAATCCGCAGCTCGGTTTACAGTGCAGACGCCCGGCCTGAGAGCGAGGAAGGGGCCCGACGGCAACAGGCGGCGGCGGTTCGCCGCTTTCGAAGGCAAACTGGAACGCTTATGTTCAGGAGCCGAAACCGCCTGCGAAACACGAAGTGTAACTTCAGAAGAGAAACCTGTTTCTGTGTTTCGCTGCTCATATCTCCCTTGATCTGTCCTGCTCCCTTTCTCCTCCCCAGCTACACACACACACACACACACACACACACACACACACACACGTCTCTCCCAGTGGGCAGCAGCTGTTGGAGTGCTAATCTCCATCAGCTACTGAACTGGCTTCTATGGAGAGGGCCACGTAAACCCCTTCATCCAGAGCGAGACCACTCGGCTGCGTCGCCGGGAGACCGGGACATTTTTCTTCTGTGCTTCCCAACGCCCGTCACATATTTCATCCGCTCGAGGGTGATGCAAACGAGCGCGCCATCGCAACAGTTCATCTGGATGGTCTCAGAAGAATATTTCAGTTCACAATGCAGAGTGATGGAGAGAGAGAGAGAAAGAGAAAGAGAAAGAGAGACAGAGACAGAGAGAGAAGACAGAGACAGAGAGAGAGAGAGAGAGAGAGAGCGAGAGAGATAGAGAGAAATAAAAAAAACTGCACTTACAGTCTGTAAAGCTTTGTCGTTCCCAGGAAAAGCAGCTCGGGGAAGACGGCCAGATTATTCCGATTCAGGCGCCTGGAAAAACACAGCATAAATTAGGGGAATAAACTCTGCGTATCCACTTCCAGACAGTGTGGGCGAAGCGGTTACATATGCGTATGATTAGCGTTTTAAAGGTGAGATTTGTGTTTCCTGAGCATCATATCAGATTATGTTGTATGTGTTTTGATTGTAATGATATTCAGCCTAGTTGGAGGAGGCATTGCGGGGAACGAGGAGATTGATGGAGACATTAAAAACATGTTCGTGGACCGATACGCAAAAAAACAGACTCTGGGTTTAGCCCTGATTTAAGAGGTGCAACATGGGTGCCAGACAAACAGTGAACTCGAGAAGGACGAAGGGAAGGCAGGGGGGAGGAAGACGAGAGAAGGGGTTCAGATGAAGGGGAGGGGTGGACTTTTTTCTTTTTTTCTTCTTTTTTTTACCACAAAGGCGGAGGAGAGGAGATGATGTGGGAAAAACAAACAGGCAGTCTGGCCGGGCTACCGAATGTGTGAAAAGGACCCCACTGAGTAAACAAGGCCCTCACAGGGGAAGAACTCACAACAACCCGTCATCACGCACACACACGCACACACACACACACACACACACACACACACACACACACACACACACACACACACACACACACAGTAACAGAGGAGTTGAGTTTAATAATCTGGGTGCGATCATTTAACCCTGGTCGAGTGGACTGAAGAGGTTTGTGTGTGTGTGTGTGTGTGTGTGCGTGTGGTTGTGCCATGATGTGAGTCAGAGGAGTGACACAATGAGCGACGGACTGCTGAAACAGTTTAATCCTGACACACACACACACACACACACACACACACACACACACACACACACACACACACACACACACACACACACACACACACAGACACACACATTGACAGGCCCGGCGACGTATGCCGCGCCGGCTACTACTGGAGGAGAATGACGAGAGGAAAGAATAAAAGGAAGGACGGAGGCAGGATGAAGAAAGAGTGACTTCAAACCAATAAGAAAGGCCGCTGACAGTACACACATTTACACACACACAAACACAAAGATTCAAGAAATACCACGAACTTTACTCAAACACAACACTCCAAAAATGTCACCAACTCCATTCAAACCCCCTCTTAAAGTCTCTCAATGGCTGAGGCGCCTCCTGCTTCACGAGGTGAGGACTATAACGCCGTGTCCGCGTTCCACCCACAAAGTGCACAAATGTGCGCGCGCCCATCCGCACTCCACGGTTACATCAGAGGCCTTCTAAATATTTAACGTCCCGCGGAACGGTGTTCCTGAATTATTCACCCCTCTTCCGTTAACGCCGGCTCCGGCGGCTAAGAGCCCCACGTGGTCCCGCGGAGAGGCCCACTCCCCCGGCGGGGCCCTGCCCAGCCGTGAGCCCCGTTAGTGGGCCAGACCTCCCCAGGGGGAGTGCACGGACTGGTGCTGGGGAGGAGGGATCAGGATGGAAGGGATGTGTGGAGTGGGGGTGGGGGGGGTATGAGCTCATTCTCTTAAAATAGATGCAATGCTGTCAGACTAGGAGACTGAGCGAATGAAGCAAAGATAGTGGAGGACCAGAACCTGCTTCCACGAAGGTGTCGCGCGTTTATTCATCATTTTTCTCCGAAGTGTGTGATTGTGTTAACGCCTTAACCATTTAGTGTCATGCAAGTACATGAGGAAGATGAATTAGTCATCGATTTTATGAACAATGCTGCGTTCACACCAAACCAGTAACTGGCGGGATCATTCTGTGGTTATTCGCGTCATTCGCGCCGGAGAGTGGAAGTGGCTTATCTCCATGGAAACCGAGCCATTTATTTCCGCCAAAAATGTAAACTTGCGCAAATGAGGCAAATTTAGCTTTTTCATGTTTTTCAGTCGCGCCATTCACGTCATTTGCGGCGCCCACTGGAGGGGTCCAGTAAGAAGTGATCCTTCAGCCAGGAGGCCGCGTCCCCGTTTGAGACGAGAAGAACGTCGATTTATTTGTCATGCAACTTGTGTAATTTAGTAACGGCACTTAGTTATTTTAAACCAACTATTTTGAAGAGACTGCATGCTTGTAACGAGCTTGTAACGAGCTTGTAACGAGCCTGTAACGAGCTTGTAACGAGCTTGTAACGAGCTTGTAACGAGCCTGTAACAAGCTTGTAACGAGCTTGTAACGAGCTTGTAACAAGCTTGTAACGAGCTTGTAACGAGCTTGTAACGAACCTGTAACGAGCTTGTAACAAGCTTGTAACGAGCTTGTAACGAACCTGTAACAAGCTTGTAACAAGCTTGTAACGAGCCTGTAACGAGCTTGTAACGAGCTTATAACGAGCGTAAATTGACACGTGTCGCTGGATTTTGCGAGAAAACGCACGAAAACATTTCGGAAGATATCG
The DNA here is from genome assembly GCA_016806645.1 of Ophiodon elongatus. Classification (NCBI taxonomy): domain Eukaryota; kingdom Metazoa; phylum Chordata; class Actinopteri; order Perciformes; family Hexagrammidae; genus Ophiodon; species Ophiodon elongatus. Next base: position 112,405 of record JACSYO010000178.1, on the reverse strand, counting down.
TACGGTCCTATATATGGAGGATAAGTTGTAATTCAACATGATAGTTGATTGTCTTTCAATCGAATCATATCGCCTACATTGATAATAAAAATCTGGAACCAGATCTTTTCTTCTTCTATTGTATCTATAAGTTATGACATTTTTGTTTTATTTAATATCAGAATTGCTGCAGATTCATTTTTGTCGTTGATTACCGCACTTCTCGAAGAAGGCAACATCTGCCCAAAATGTTTATTGAAAATAAAAAAAAAACATATCTGGCATAACTTTGATTTACTCAAATATCAAACAACTTGTGTACCTCTAACCCGCGATGGTGACTCAGCACAGTGAAGATTCACTGTTAAAGGATTTGTACTGAAAACCTCTCATGTCCATCTAAAAGTACCCACTGCCTCCGACTCAAACAATCTAGTCGTCAGTAGTGATATATATGTGTACTTCTGTGTGTGTGTGTGTGTGTGTGTGTGTGTGTGTGTGTGTGTGTGTGTGTGTGTGTGTGTGTGTGCGTGCGTGTGTGACTGCACATAAACGCCCTCAGAGCGCTGCACAGTCGTGATTCATTAGTCAGAGTCTGGCTGACAGTGAATGAAGACGGAGTCGCCAGTAGTCCGAGGTGCGAGAGTCGCTCCAGAGAGCTAATGTCACACTGCAGCGTGGCGATAATCCCTGCAATCATAAACAGATGCTGGAGGGCCGCAAACCCACACAGTAAACACACACACATAGAATACAGAAACACACACACACACACACACACACTCTTAACACCTCACAGCCTTGTAGATGTGTGGTACTACAGGTTTGCAGGCTGGCAGGAAGGAAATAACAAACCACCTCAGAAATCCAATTATTACTCCACTGCTGCCATAATACACATTGGACACCACACACACACACACACACGCACGCACACGCACACACACACACACACATACCGGTACCGTTACCATAGTTACATCCCAAACCGTGTGGACATTTCCGTGACCCAGAGAAACCGTCTCTATTCCAAAGAAACACTTGGCCCTGCGAGTGTGAGGGTCTGTGTGTTTGGGCCACAGCTGGCGTAGTAAACCACCACCCGCCAGGCTTTCACACGCTCCAATCTCAGATCGGTTATTTAGCGACAGACACCGTAACTGCTTGTTCCGTCTGCATTTTTGAGCATTTTCAGAGCTCCCTGTTTGCCGACACATACGACACGAGTTGTTGGCAGCTGCAGGGACTCTGGAAAGAATCCATCCAAAAAATGACTGTTTTGTTAGAACAGTTGTAGGAGTGAAAATGTTTTGCGTGCAGATGATTTCAGGCTGAGTGGCTCCATAAAAATACTAATTAAAAAACATAATTTAGCACTCATCCGGCGCTTTACTTTGAAATCCAGATCCTGCTTTCCTGCCTCGCAGGTACGATTACCTCCTGATAGTCACCGTGTCTACGTATTACAACTCGATTTACTTAGTTTGAGGTTTTAATCATCCGGTTTGTGATCGCCGTGGACAGACGCGTCTCTCCACCTGTAATCTGTTTCAGTTATTCATCGCCGCTGAAATGATCGGTGACAATACTATCACTCAATTACAGGCTAATCATCTGAGGCTCAATACCTGTAATTACTGTTTCCTTTCTCTTTGCCTCTGTGTGGCTGCTATCCTCTCCGATCTCGCAGGCTTTGAATTGCATGGGGGAGGGAGGGGGGGGGGACCATAAACCAGGAGGAGGATAAGAGGATCAGGAAGTTTCTATTCTTCATCATCGACAGGGAGAGAGAGGGAGGAATGTATGACATTCCTATCAGCGCGGGACAATAGAGAGAGAGAGAGAGAGCGAGAGAGAGAGAGAGAGAGAGAGAGAGAGAGAGAGAGAGAGAGATGGGTGGGTATGGGAGAAAAACAAGAGAGGTGAGGTGAAAGCATGAATGAAGTGTAAGTGGCTGTAAGGCGGGGGGGGGGGGAAAGATAAAAAACAGTACTGACAGAGCAGCCTTGCGCAAGTTAATGCGCACGCATGAGCGTGCCCATACCCATGCCGGTTGTTGTGCGTGTGCTGTGACATGCCTATCTCCTCCACCCCCCCCCGAAACATTGCCCCACACCTGACCCCAACCTGCCCAGCCCTGCAGGGCCTGTCGCAAAAGAAAAAAAGGGGGGGTGGTGAGAAGAGGAACCGTTTTCCACCACCGTGGGGGGCAGTCACTGCGGATCCATCAGACCAGCTTAGGGCCCTCTCCTCCGGGCAGCGGTGCCCAGCAGGCCCACCCCCCCTCTCCCCCTCCAGACCCCCAGAGGACGGAGGCCTTTGAAATGAGCCCCCGAGACTCCAGACTCCGGAGACGTGCCATTGTCCGGCGCCTGCGGGCGGCGGGGGGTGGGGGGCGGGGGTTTGGGGGGGTGCATTGATGACTCCGACTCCACCTTTGTGTTTGTGAACATGCCACGCCAGAGACGCTGCATTACAGTTGAAAGCCCCTCGGGAGGACACCCGAATAACAGCCCCGTCGTGTCAGAAAGTTAGCCGCTTGTCTGAGGCGCCTGTTGCCTCCGGAGGCTTCATCTGCTGCCGGTGTTCACGGAGCAGCCTACGTCATACGTGCAAGTGTGTGTTCGTGTGCTCATATATGTACGCATGACATTCTGCAATTCACCCGCGTGCACCATCTCTTTGCACGGAGGGACGCGGTGGAATATTGGCCTCTTTGTCTGCCAGCTCTGGGCAGGCATTCCCAGACCTGCTTGGCTGGACAGAACCCAGCGTCGGCCCGCGCGCGCAGCAGATTCCCTCGTAGCTGGTCCACAGAGCGTCTCGCTCCGTCAACAAAGAGCAGCCGCGGGGCGGCGGGAGAGACGAGCAGGCCCGACGCGCCCGAGACCAGAGCAGCCAGTGGGATGGTGACACTTCATCCTGCTTCATCCCGGCCTCTGCTGAAGAATTCGCCCTCAAAACAGCGATCACGAAGACGAACTCCCTTCGCTCGATTTAGTGATGCACAGGTGGATACCTCTCTGTGTGTATTCAGGTGATGTCTGTGTTCTTGCAAACCTGTGTCTGTGTGTGTGTGTGTGTGTGTGTGTGTGTGTGTGTGTGTGTGTGTGTGTGTGTGTCTGTGTGTGTGTGTGAGCGGCGCAGACTTTTTTCTTGCTTTAAGTGCCTTTAATTAAAAGCTTGTCTCTGAGCCTCCTCAGACTCGGTCGCAGTCTGTCCGCATTCCAGCGTGTCATTGGCTGGCAGCCGGGGCCCGCATGACACACAAACACCCACGTATGCGAACGGCTCGCACGTCAAGCAAAGTTGACAGTCGACACAATGGACATATCAGCAGTCAGGGGTCCGCATCCCCCCCGTCTGTCTGTCTCGCGCTCTCACACACTACCAAGACTTAATTATGCCATAACTGCCTCAGGGTCGGATGCTGAATGCCAGTGATTCCCCGGGCCAACGCCATAACAACCTCTGGCTGTTCACTCAGCCGCTGCCCCGTGACTCGATTGCAAAATGTCCCACTTGGGAGTTAGACGTTATGGCGGTTTAGGTTAAACATTTATGAAGACACACAAAGATGAGGGGGTGGGGGGCTTAAAACGCCACCAGGTCAAGACCATGGATATATAAAGACAACTTAACCCTGAACCCTTAATTCCTATCAAAGTTGATCAGGGCGCACTCAGCAAATCAAGCTTGGTTTCCGGGTATAGAGTTCGGATGAAAATACCCCGATCCTCCAGCGATCGTACACATCCGCGGGGCTCATTTAGCCCCGCCTCCCGGCCCCCCGGTCCAGCCTCGGCCTCATTCACAGGAACGAAAAGGAGGAAAAATAACTCTGGATTCGGCTTCTAGCGCAATTTACAACTTTTAGCCAATTCAAGTATTCATACTAGGGAAGTTGATTTACAGTTACAGTTACAGATGCCTCTCTCCCAATGCATGTCTACGGGACAAAGTCTTTTTGGGCCCCACGGCATCACATGAAGGACCCGGGAAAATGTAATTCCACCGTTTGGACACTATGTCAAATTTTCTTGAAAAGGGCGCTCTTCCTGGGGGAACTTGGTCTCAAACCCCTTTAGAGACTGCCCCAGGCCACAAATACTAAAATAAATCCTGGTAAAATCTTTGGTCGTCAGTCCAAGACGTTGGTACTAGATTGCACAAGTGGACAAGTCCACTGATTTCCAGCTTCGATGACCTCGATGATCCGGCGTCAAAAGTGTGGAAGTGTCAGAAACTCAGGACCGATTTCACACAATGTGCCGACTGCTACGAATCGGCGTCTACAAAACCAACCGGGCGGAAAAAAAAACAACCCATGAAATGATCCAGAACACACTGGCTGACGTAACACTGTGAGCTCCGTTGAAATAAAAAAATAAAAGCTTATTTCTTTTTTTTTTTGACTGCATTTTGAAAACATCAGAGCAGAAGGTGGATGACACGAGTTGATGACATGTTTCCACAACGCCACCATTCACCAGGTATTCGACGCACAATCATCGGCGTCGCGGTTTGACACGAAACGCCACCGCCGCATTCAACGTGGTGAATGAGGGGAACATCTCGAGGAACAAGGAACATCCATCCGGAAGAGCGACACGCACTTGTCGAAATCTACGCTAACGAGGATTGAAGTCGTTCTGGTGCCTCGTGTGAACTTTCTGTATGTTTTTCCTTTCATCTGTCACCTATGTTGTATGCGTGCGTTTCTACATACTGCTTGGTGCTCTTCGGTTTCCAAGCACAAGCATCCTCAAGTGTTTGAAAAGAGAAAGCGTTCAGGGAGAAAGTGGCGGCGGCTCGGATCCAAAGGTGTAACTCACAGTCTCTCCAGTTCCTTCAGGTCCTGGAAGGCCCCTCTCTCCATCGTGGTGATTTTGTTCTCCATTAGCTGCCTGAGAGATAAACACAGGAGAGGCAATAAGCATCGGACAGGAAAAGGGAGCGATAGAGCTGGCAGAGTGATTTGTGCGTTGACACCTTGAGAGGCCAGAGAAAAGGAGAAAGATGGCCAGATGGGGTCACAGATAAGAGAGCGAGTAAGGAGGAAGAGAAGGAGAAGGAGAGTGAGGCGGGACACGGGAGAGCAGGCTGAGAGATTGATATTGGAGATTAGAGGGGAGGGGAAGAGATGGGTGGCAGCGGGTGTGAATAAAACGTAAAAATAAAATGAAGAAGGAAAAATGGATTGGTGGAGATGGAAAGTGATAGAATGTTGAAACAGCAAGAGAGAGACAGAGAGAGAGAGAGAGAGAGAGAGAGAGAGAAGACAATCAGTGACGGGTCGATGGGATCCCGCAGAATGGACTCTAAAAACTGGCCCATCAGTTGGACGGCGACTCATCTATCATCTAATTTACCCTCCATCTGACCACGTAGCCGTGACTACTCATTCACTTACACTAGCTCAACTCCCCCAGGAGCACTGTGCTGACCAAGCCAAGCAGCCACAACACACACACAAATAAACACGCACACATTTTGTCGGCTAACGGACAAACACGCACACATTTTATCGGCTAACGGACAAAAACGCATACATTTTATCGGCTAACGGACAAACACACACATTTTATCGGCTAACGGACAAACACGCACACATTTTATCGGCTAACGGACAAACACGCACACATTTTATCGGCTAACGGACAAACACGCACACATTTTATCGGCTAACGGACAAAAACGCACACATTTTATCGGCTAACGGACAAAAACGCATACATTTTATCGGCTAACGGACAAAAACGCACACATTTTATCGGTAACGGACAAACGCACACATTTTATCGGCTAACGGACAAAAACGCACACATTTTGTCGGCTAACGGAAAATAACGCACACGGACAAACACGCACACATTTTGTCGGCTAACGGAACGCAATGGTTTGAACATTGACATTAGGGCCGCAGCTAACAATTAATTTAATCACATGAATATACTGAAAAGCACCTCTACCAATGTGAGGAGCCTTCAAAATGCAAAAAGACGTAATTCCTCACATTTGGGAAGTTGCAACCAGTTTTTTTTTGGCTTTGTTTTTCCTTTAAAAGGTGATTTAAAAAAAGTATTTCAGAGCATATATTGCCTCCCCGCAGTGCAGTGTAGCGGCCGTTAGCTAGCTAGCCGGTGGGGCACAAGAGAGCGGCTACTCAAACTCAAAGCAGTGAGAAAGGGGGTTTCACGACACACAGCCCCTGTCCTGTCTTCATGATGAGTTGTATGTTTTGTTTGGAGATAACTGTGTGGTTTAAACATGGTAACATTACAACGAAGAAGGTACTCCAGGTATTAACGCTACATCTTCACATTGCATGTAACGTTGTTTGCTGCTTTAGCCGAGACTTATGTTGCGCCTACACTTTATAACGTTAATAAATAGTTAATAAATAATAACACGGGGCTCCGTAGTCTGCACCAAGATGGCTCCAAATGTATTCCTCAAACACATTCAACAGTTATTTTCTCTCCTTTCCGTTCTACCCTTCACAATAAAAGCCCCGGGCACACACACAACGCCCTAACACTGCTTCTCATAGGGAATTGCGAATTTAGCGCTTTAATGACTGAAACTCGGCAGTGCTGTCAACTAAATGTCAACTAAGATGTCGTCAACTAAATTGTTAGAGCTCTAATTCAAATCCTAACGGTTGTGTGTGTGTGTGTGTGTGTGTGTGTGTGTGTGTGTGTGTGTGTGTGTGTGTGTGTGTGTGTGTTTGCGTGTGCGTGTGTGCGTGTGACCGGCTCACAACCAAACACGACGGAACACACAAGGAAACTAGCATGAAGACTGGAGCACGCACGCGCACAAACACACGCTCAATCAAAGACAATCTCTGGAGGAATTCCAACAATGTGTATTCCCTGCCGTTCACTTTTAGCAGCTGGATAGCACACGCACACACACACGCACACACATACACGCACGAACGCACACACACACAATAAAAGCAGGCTGTCCCTGTTCCACTCTTAACCTGGACTCATCCCAGGTGACAAACTTGTTCTTACTTGACTCTTTTTCCTTTCCTCTCCTTCCCTTGCACCCTCCCTCCCTCCCTCCCTCCCAGCATGCATTCCTCCCTCCGCGGTTACACCTAACGACCGCTATCTCTTTCCCTCTCTTTGCCCGGTGGTTAAAATAAGCCCCTCCTGACACTTCCCCTGGCAGATTAACGCGACAGCATTAACAGGTGCCGCCGCTATTCTGTTTGGACACACACACACACACACACGCACGCACGCGCACGCACACACAGACTCAATGAAATAGCCGCTTCTTCTAGACGCAGTGCCGCATGCGGCAGCTCCAGGGCTGCTGAATGAATGAGCCGTGATGCCCGACCCGGACTTGGAACTGCGTGTTGTGTTGTTGTTGTTGTTGTTGTGGGGGGAGTTGTTTGAATTGAAAGGTGATTTATTTTATGTGTGTGTGTGTTTTTTTTCTTTTGAATCTGCAAAAGGGAGAAGAGAAGAAAGGAGGGGGACATAAAAAAATAGGTAGAAGACACTCACAGCACTCTCAGATGCCTCAGTCCTGCGAAATCCGCCTTGGTGATTTTAGTGAGGTTGTTTGCGTTCAGATCCCTGGGAGGAGAAAGGGTTAGAGAGGGGCACTGTCAGTACAGGCTGCATGAGATATGATAGGTTAATTAAAATAAATAAAAAGACAGAGCGGGTGAGCTCCTATAGGTTATTTTGTTGTTGTTGTTGTTGTTGTTGTTGTTGAAACTTGGTGTGCCGCGGCCGACGCGTGGATTGTCATCTGGGGCTGCAGCACGCACACGTTTTCATTTCATCAGGGGGGTCTCCGGCTAATAAACCCGCGGGCCTGTTTAACTCAAAGCCCACTTGTCCAAATCCCTTTTTGATTAACTTGCTCGGGTCTCCAGACCAGCCGCCGTGGTTCCGCGGAGGCTGCGCTGTGAAACGCAACAGTGCGAATCCACCGGCGCGAACCCGCAGCGGCGCACCCGGACTTCAGCTCCGCGGGTCGGCGATAACCAATCCCAACACAAAGCAATTACAACTCACGTGTTTATTTTCTTTTTTTTTTCTTCTTTTTACAGTTTACGTGACAAAATAACACGTGTAGCTGAATTTACACAGATCCCGGTGCAGCTTTTCACGTGTTAGTTCTCATGTAAAGCCCCGCGCCGTTAAGACGTGGTCCCCAAGGAAACAATCCCCCACTATACCGCCGGCAGGCCGCTTAACGGGACAGAAATACAAGTGCAACAGCAGTTTAAAAACAACACAGGAACATTGTATGACCATAAAGCCCCTCCAGGTGAGGCACGGCTTTATGAAATACAGGCTAGAAGAAGAGTATTGGAAGTGCACACTTGTTATGTATGGCAGACACAGAAACAGATGATATTCTACAGATATGTCCCATGAAGTGTGTTTAAATTGTTTGGGGACTGTTATGCGCAGATTGAAGCCGAACTGCGCTGTTAAAGCTCCCCCCCCCCCCCCCCCCCCCCTCCCACTCGGTACTCACAGTCTCTCCGTGTTGCGGGGTATGTTCCTGGGCACGCTGCGGAGCCCCTGGCCGTGACAGTCCACTGTGGTCCCCGTGCAGGAGCACTGGGCCGGGCAGGGCTGTCCGTCCGCTCCGCCGGACACTACCGACAGCAGAACGGCCACCAGAAGCCCCAGCGCGGTCACCGGGGAGCGGCCGGGGCCAGCGGGGCTCAGAGCTCCCACCATCACTGCGGCAAGTGGGGGCCCACAACGTGAGACCCACGCAAAAAAAATAAAAAATAAAAAAATACTGAAAAAAAAACACAAGGGCGTTAAAAAAAAAATAAAAGCCCCGATATCCCCCAAAACCAGCTCACCAAACTCTGCAGCTTGAACGGGATGCCGTCCTCCTCTTTTCGTTGTTCCCCCCCCCCACCCCCCCACCCCCCTTTCAGACGTGTGTTTCCGAAATATCTCCCTCTGAATTTACATTTGGGTCTCCTTGGAGGGGTTTCGGTGCCTGAAGGCTGTGAACCGGGTATTTGGTCCCCCCTGGGCAGGGAGAGGGGAGGTCGACGAGGCGGCAGACCGGCTCTCTGGCTGCGCTAAAGCGGCGCAAAGTTCCACATGTCCCCGGCATGCGGTGCCCAAATCCCCCGGTGTGTGCTGCGTCTGTGTATCTGTGCGGAACCAAGCCAGTTAAAACACCTCGGTCCTTGATCTGATCCAGAGAAACGCACACTTTAGTGCACACACTCACACACACACATGCGCGCACACACACACAGACACACGCACACACACACACACACACACACACACACACACACACACACACACACGCTCCAGGTGAGGCTGTCTTGGTTATTAATTCACAACACGCGTCCGGAGAGGAGGCAGCGGCAAGCGGCGCTTAGTTTCCCCCCAACCCAAAAAAAAAAAAAAAAAAAGGAGCTCAGTAGAGGTCACCGTGGTGGAGATATGTTGATTGATCCGATCATGTATCAATTGCCGGTCAGTGGCAACGGCGGCGCGAGGGAGGGGAGTAAAAAAAAAAGCCCCGTAAAAGACCAGCGCGCAACACTATAATCCAACTCTGCGTGGTGCGTCAAAGCGCTGCTCCCGAGAGTGTGTGAGAGGGAGAGAGAGAGGGAGAGAGAGAGAGGGAGAAAGAGAAAGAGAGAGAGAGAGAGAGAGAGAGAGACTGGAGCGGGCACGTCTGCTACTGCGTCTGTCCAGGCAACTCTCTCTCTCTCTCTCTCTCTCTCTCTCTCTCTCTCTCTCTCTCTCTCTCTCTCTTCCACACACGCGCACGCGCGCGCGTTGCGTTTCCCCCTCAAGGTATACAGCAGCAGGTCTCCAACTGGCCGTCAGTCAAACAGCAACAGTTTGACCTCAGACGGGGACTTTGATTCCTCGCTGCAGTGTCCCCGGTCACCTGATGCTTTATTTATCTGGCCTCAGGAAGGCGACAGAGCGTCTCGGTGAAATCTAACGTGGACCAAATTGGAGGGAGGAGGAGGAGGAGGAGGAGAGGGGGGGGGGACCCATCCGCGTTTCCACATGCACGACCGGATTCAAGGAATGAAGTGCTGTATCTAAGACACATTTGTTGCTCTTCGGTGTCCGCTTTAAAAAAAAAGAAAAAGAAAAGTAAAAAGACATTGAAACAACACCTGTCCCACGATGGATACACACTTGCTTGTGTTACCGGTTGAGCCCTCGACATCTTGCATATTATCCTCCAACTGCACCTCAGTTATCTTCACGGACAGGACGAGGATTTAGTTTCACTTGTTACATGGTGCACGCGGGGCTTCATGGAGGAAGAAGCACTGCTCCGTTTTTAATTATGTTTAGTGATGTTTGTGTGCTCAACAGTTACTTTCTTTTCTTTAACCATTATTTATATGTATTGATGTATATGTATAATATTATTATTTAAAGGCAGGGTTGGTTCAAAAACATTTTTGAAATATTTGTTGAAATTCTCATTACATCCTGACCAATCAATGAATCAAATGCTCGGCCCAAAAAAATCAAAAAAATCAAAATCTGGTTTCTGTGGCAGGACTCTAATAAGCCTGTTGAATCATTTCCTTTCATTCAGCCGGGCCATGCTGATCGGACGGGCCACCTTCCTGGTCACCTTCCTGGTCACCTTCCTGGTCAACTTCCTGGTCACCTTCCTGGTCACCTTCCTGGTCACCTTCCTGGTCACCTTCCTGGTCAACTTCCTGGTCACCTGTGCGTTTTTTCCTGCCCTCGTCACCCGAGTCTTCCGCGAGCTGCTAGCTTAACAGCTGTGAGTATTAACAACAGCCATGTTTGCTGTTTACGTTCATGATGATCATTTTAAGGGGGGGCAGGGGCGGGGCTTTGGAAGGAGGCCTGAAGGGGACGGGCTGTCAGTTTTCGCCAACTCGACGACTTTTGTTTTGCGCGATTAAGGCAACTTTTTGAGCTGGTGTCGCCATAGCTACTGTCATGTGAAAAGAGTTGGCGACACTGGAATGGGCTGTTGTTCAGTTGGTTCATTTTTTTAAATCTAGCTTGCTCTTGCTGCTTTCTCAAAATGACCAACCCCGCCTTTAACTGCCGTCACTATTTCAGTCACTGCTTTCCAGCCAACAAGAGGGCGCCTGTGAGGACTCGTAATTAGTTATTTTGGGCAATAAATAAGGTTGATTGGACCGGTTCTTTTTTTCTGTCAGACGTTTCACTGTGGCTTTTACTTTCTGAGTGAATATTTCATTAACACGATTAAAAAGAAGGACTTCTCCTCAGCACCACTCGACACAAAGAACTTCAAGCCAAGCATGTATTTTACATTTTGAACGTCATTTGAGATACGAGAGAACGATGCAATCTTTTGGGAATGTATCATCACGGATAAATAATTCCATCAGTTTGAGGGGGTTGTACTCTGTCGAGGTGTTCTGATCTGAGGCTGTTTGCTGTCCCGCGCTAGTTAAATTATTGAAACTTGTTACGTCAAAGTAATGTCTTCAATGAATACGTTGCTGAGTGCAACTTTGAAAAGTTTCACAGTGACTCACAACTACGGCCATAAAGTAATGTCACTACATGTAGATCACTAGGTGTTGGAGTTACACTGGTGGAGGACAGGTCAGGGATCAGCCACATTTCGTCTCAAGATGACAGATCTGTGGCGAAGCCTGTCTTCCTCCCTCCTGCTCTTGATCCCTCTCCGGATCCCAAGACAGGACACAAACAGCTGTGTGTGATTGAAATGCTGATGTGTACTCTCTGTGTGTGTGTGTGTGTGTGTGTGTGTGTGTGTGTGTGTGTGTGTGTGTGTGTGTGTGTGTGTGTGTGTGTGTGTGTGTGTGTGTGTGTGTTTTATACTGCTCCCCACAAATCCCCAATCCCACCCCTCTCACACACACACACACACACACACACACACACACACACACACACACACACACAAACACACATGCACAGTCTACCCAGACGGTGGTTTTTGGGGGGTGGAGGATAAGAGACAGGAACAAAGGGGAGGAGTCAGAGGCGCAACAGCCGACATGAGGGCAGAGGCCGGTCATTGATGGTGGTGTGCCGTGACTAAAGTGAGGGAGGAAAGAGAGAGGGGAGGAGACGGAGGGGGAGACCCCTTATCTCCCGCAATACGACGCGGCCTCAGGGCACACGGCCCATTTGGACACGGCCTAACCTCACCGGCTCTCCTCTCAGGGCAATATCTCCTCCCGTTTGTTCGGAATACACATTTTACTGTTCATTAAATGACAAAGCAGTCCAGTCAATTTGATTTATAAAGCCTAAAATTACAGTTTTCTTCCTCAAAGACTATTACAATCTGTCCGTACCTGGACATTGTCAGTGAAGGCAGGCGCAATTTGAAATACCTGATTGAGATTTCTCAGGAGCGGAGTCCATCACAGCGTTATATTTTTAGTCTCACCACACTCCACCATTCTTATAGATATACATTTTCTTATTTTGATTTAGATATATTAAACATTTGAGTGTTGAGAAAAACAAATAATGACCTAAAAATGTGTTTATTTTGAAGTTACTAGAAGGAGTTTTGACATGGTCCATGTGGATGAAAGTGGGAGTGTTTCCGAGCGCCAGACTCCCTTTAGGGAGGGGTCCGACAGTCAGTGTTAGTGTTGGATCCCAGCGGAGGACCAGGGGGAGCAGCGAGGAGAAGCTCTGCTCCTGGAGGAGGAGGAGGAGGAGCTGCTGCCGGGAGCTGAGCGCTCCTCCTCCCGCCGGAGCTTCCGACTGCAGGATAGAAGCAGCAGCGAAAGCCGCGTAAAGAATAACTATATAGATAATGATAGGGATATATAGGGATTTGGGCACCGCATGCCGGGGACATGTGGAACTTTGCGCCGCTTTAGCGCAGCCAGAGAGCCGGTCTGCCGCCTCGTCGACCTCCCCTCTCCCTGCCCAGGGGGGACCAAATACCCGGTTCACAGCTTTCAGGCACCGAAACCCCTCGTTTACTTATGAAGTTCATACAGAGGCATCAATACTCATTTGAGACTGTTTCACAACCAGTTAAAAGTTCCTCACGGTAACTTTAATTATCATGCTGTAACCAAGGCCCTGACTCGCCTCGTGGGGTTCTGTTCAGCTTTTGTGCTCAAGGAATAAGTCAAGTTATCATGAATGAGGTTAGAAACGGTTACAACAGGTATCTGGCCCAGTGGGCAGTCTAATTCTAGACCGAGGACTCTTTGTTGAATGGTGAATGAATGGAGTCTTTTTTCTTAATTTCATCTCCAAATTTAAACAGCCCATCCCACATTGGACTTAATGTCCCACAATAACAACCACAAATAAATAAAAGAGTCCCATTCACACTGAGAAGAAAGCACAGCGCAAACAAGTGGAAGCATGCAGCAATTATGACGCCACCATTTAAAACCTCAGTCATGTGTCTTTCTTCTTAAAATTCCGATTGTTGTTTTTTTTTGCGAGATTTGGCAAGTTAGGAGGGCTGCGAGCCGCTAATGAGAAGTGAATCTGTCTGACGGCTGTGATGTTGGCGCGGCTCAATCCAGCCTGTTGATTTAGGAGCTGTTTGTGTTATCTTTGGTTTATGGCCGTGCAGTAAAGCTGAAGAAGGTGTGGGGGTCAGTCAGTGTGTGTGTGTGTGTGTGTGTGTGTGTGTGTGTGTGTGTGTGTGTGTGTGTGTGTGTGTGTGTGTGTGCGTGCGTGTGTCTGAGCAGAGGTCAGTTCAGCCACCTGGCCTCTGGACAGCTGCTACTGAGACACATGCTGCTCAGAGCTCGTCCTACTGTACACACACACACACTTGCAAATATTCATTTATGCACAGACACAAGTTGACACCGTGCGGCAGACAGACACACACAGAGACAAACAGAATTCCAAACACTTTATTACATCTATGTATTAATTAAACACATTAATCAAATCTGCTGTGGCTTTGTCTCCATCAGAGCCACGCTGTTTTTCTCTGTGTCTGTGTGTGTGTGTGTGTGTGTGTGTGTGTGTGTGTGTGTGTGTGTGTGTGTGTTTGTGTGTGTGTTTGTGTGTGTGTGTGTGTGTGTGTGTGTGTGTGCGTGTGTGTGTGTGTGCGTGTGTGTGCGTGTGTGTGCGTGTGTGTGTGTGTGTGTGCGTGTGTGTGTGTGTGTGTTGCCTGATAATCACATCATTAAAAAACCAATGATGTTTGTGTTTGGACTAGCACTGTCAACGTAGAGGCTGGTTACACAGCTGCAGTGACCCCCCCCCACACACACACACACACACACACACATGGGGATGAACACAGTGCCACACCAAATCACACAAACAGCAGCATTAAAAAAACCCACAAAAAAATAAGATCTCCGCCTCCTGTTTCGGTCTCCACTCCCTCCCAGCTGTCAGTTCCGTGCCGATGGGATCCTTCCATGAGGTGTTGAAACTGGACCTGAGGTGCGTTAAGTGACTGGTTGCTTTTGGCGTGGAGGCCGTCGTCTGTCTCACACACACACACACACACACACACCCAGACGGGGCGAGGGCCCCGGGGGGAGATGCTGAGGAGGTGAATGGGATCCCATGAAGGGGCTGGTATGTTGGGAAGGTGTGTCTGGTTTCATGTGTTAGGTGTGCGTATATTGTTGTATGTATGAGTGAGACAAAGGAACAGAAATGGTTTCAAAAGTGCAGTCGGAATAGGGCTCACTATTTTAGTTTTTTCTTCCTATAAAATCCAGTACTTATGAGTAATTATTTAAATATTAACAACAGTAGAAGATTTGATGAGAAAGCCCAATTTACAGAGCAAGATATAACCATCACACTACAGTCATCTTTCCCTTAAACACATAAGGAGCAACTTAGGCTCTGGCGAGAAGGTGCACTGTGGTATGTTTTAAAAAAAAAAAGTGCATTTCTTCCTCATGAAACATTCGCAAAGCTGCTAATTTGCAAAGACGAGATTTTAACTGCATTCGCATCTTTCTCTTCACTTTCTCTGACTGGAGACCGGCTGGTCTCATGCTGCGTTTGTAGCTTTACCTACGAAAAAATGAATGAACACTTTTAAGATGTCCCACGAAAGCAAATCATATGTAAGTCACGGGAGCATTAACCGGGAAGTGTAAAGGCCATAAGAAGTCAAGCGGGGCGGGGTGGGAGGGGGGGGGGGTCTTTCTTCCAGGAGACTGCTGTTCCTGCCGCGTGTGAAACAAGAAGTCATCGTTGGTTTATCTGTCACGCAACTCCCGTACTTCAGTAACCCGTAGTTCTTTTAACTCAAACCACGAGCTTGTCCTAAACCTAACCAAGTAGTTGTGTTGCCTAAACCTAGCTAAGTATTTCACAATCTCTTCCTGAACCTAGCTAAGTATTTCACAATCTCTTCCTAAACCTAGCTAAGCATTACATGATCTTTTCCTAAACCTAGCTAAGTATTTCACGATCTTTTTCTAAACCTTGCTAAGTATTACACAATCTTTTCCTGAACCTAGAAAAGTATTTCACAACCATCAATCAATCGAGTTGCTTCCGAAAAGTTATTTTCCTAAACCTAACTAAATAGTTGTATTGCCTAAACCTAGCTAAGTATGTCACAATCTTTTCCTAAACTTAACTAAGTTGTTAATATTGTTTATTTTGAAAAGACTGCATGTAACGAGCGGATATTGACACGTCTTGCTGGACTTTCATAGGAAAATGCTCGAAAAATGAGGGGTAACTTTTATGGTATGGTACGAGACACGAGTCAGGACACGATGCTGGAGGACTGTTTCTGTGCTCGTCGATGGAAAACCTTGTTTTCTGTAATCTGTCAGCATCTCCTCACAGCACAGCAGAAAACACATTTGGGGCCGTGACATTTGTTCAACCGGTTGCAGCCTTAAAAAAGATTTTAAATTGTTCTGTTAAAAATGATTTAAAAAAAAACAACAAAAAAAAACAAAACAAAGCAATGAGGTTAGATAGTCTAGGTGGAGACGTTCTTACCTGTTTGTCTGTGTTAAAGCCGGGAGTTGATTTGAGTGTTTAGCAACAACAGAGGAAGGTATCCAACCAGACACGACAGTCTTGCATATTTCCCCTCATCTCGCAACAATAGAGTCTCAGCCGCTCTAATCCTTTTACACAATTATCCCTCGGTGTTTGTGTGTTTAAGCGCAGCGCCTCCGACTGTGGCTTTTTCTTCTTTTTTTTTTCACGGACGCGAACCAAAACAGCTCAACCGCCATTATCCTAAAATAGCCCGTAAGAACAAGATAAACATGTGTGTGAGACTAATTGTGCATTGTGCAGAGCTGGCTTGTTGAGGAGCGTTGTTGTGACAACAGATGCAACATCTGTCTGAACCCACACGGCCCCTCGTCTCGCCACATCGGGGAAGATGCGGGCTCGCCGACGGTGAACCTGATAAAGATCGATGGGCATTCTGGGAAGAATAAACAACCGTGGATACTAATTCTCTCCTTTCCTTCGCTGTTTTCCCCCCAGAGAGAATCGGACAGAAGCCACATGGAGTTGATAACTCGCGCTGTAAAACGCCGCCTCTCGACTCACTCCCTCGTATATATAGCCACAAGCACAAACACTCCAGCGGCGGCCTCGGCGCTGGAGATATATCATCTGTTCATCCCACTTTGCATAATCTAGGAATTTGTCAGAGGATTTGCTCACGCAAAGCGCTGCTGGTTCTCCCCCCAAAAACAGATACTGCCAAAGAACCAAAGCGGGTGAGAGGAAGAGCGCCGTAAAAAACACAAGGCCTCAGCTTGATGTGAGAGCGCCGCAGCACGAGGACGCGGCCGAGTGAGTTATAGTCTTACGGGTCTTAAACACTGACACAGTGTAAGATTCCCCCGACGAGGGCAGGAACCTCGTTGCAGACGGGGCTTTACGGGAGAGCGCTGTCTCATTTCAGAAGCTCGGGGTGACGCGCTGAAGCCCCGGAATCCGGTTCTGAGGCTGTGGAACACTTTGGAAGGGCAGCAGGTGGTTGCCCTCCGCGGTTCTGTGTCCGGAGAACCACGGCGATGCATTTCATCGTCACATTGTTGGGCGGATACTCGCAAAGAGAGAGAGAGAGAGAGACGTTCAATGGCGGGAGGCGAAGAAAGACAAGCACCAGAAAACAGAGCGAGAGAGAGAGGGGGGGGGGGGTTCGAAAAAGAAACGTCGCAGAGACGGGGAGGGGGAGAAAAATTGGAAGAGTCCTCGGGAGAGGAAGCGAAAGAGGCGAGAGAGTGAGAGGGAGGTGTGTGGAAAGAGGAGTGTGGGAAAAATCAATACTCCCTCTGGAGCGACTGGAAGAGACAATCAGTCCCGTCTGACCCCCAGCTCCCCTTGGTGTCAGGGTGTGCGAGGCGAGGTGTGTGTGTGTGTGTGTGTGTGTGTGTGTGTGTGAGGATATGCGGTTCGCAAGTGCCAGTGTGTGTGTGTAAGCGACACGGCATGTGTAGTCGTAATCATACACACTTCTATCTCATCTTGCGTTCGCTGTCCTCAGCTCAAACGTGTTTTATCGGCGTGACCGCTGAGGGGGGGAGGGGGAGGTTTTGGGGAGGGGGTGTTGGGGGGGGGGGGTGTTGGCGTCACAGCCTGCAAACAAAAAAGGGACACTCTCGCCGCCTTCCTCGCTGACCCCGCCCGCGAAGGGTCGCATTCACACACAGGCCGGGGGCTATGGGCCATATATTCTCAGATTGCTTTGATAGCTATTATTATTATTATCATTATTATTATTATTATCAATATGAAAGAAGAAAGAGCTCTGTTTGCTCTCTCTCTGTATACTTGTGCGCTAGCATGTTAGCAGGCCTCGAGGCTAGCGGCTTTCCACTCCACGTTCGGTGGTTTGTAAAGCCGGCTCAGCCCGCCATTGTGCGAGTCCTGCTCCTCAATTCAGTTTCTCCATCTGCCCCCATCCCCATCCCCAGGGCGCCTCTCACACTGACAGAGGGGGGCGGGGGGGGCCAGGAGGTTAGATGGATAGATGAAAGAAGGAGACGGGAAGAATACGACTCCTCTGAGAGAGAGAGAGAGAGAGAGAGAGAGAGAGAGAGAGAGAGAGAGAGAGAGAAAAGTCCACCAGTCACGAAATCCTCAGTCTCTCCGTCGCTCCTGTGCTTCCTTTTCCTCCCGCCGCCCTCCTCCATGCTCCGTCGCTCTGCTGTGCAGTTGCGGGGGGTTAATTGAGGTCCGAACGGCAGGGGGGCCGTTATGACACCTTTGCTCGGAGGACACACACACACACACACGCACACACACACACACACACACACACACACACACACACACACACACATGATTCTCTCCACACATCGTGAGGCAATAATCAAAATGTCATGACGCGGGAGACAGGACGTTTTTTAAGTGTTAGTGTATGTTTTTGGAGAGCGAGTGTGTGTATGTGTGTGTGTCAGGGGGGTAGGAGTGGGGGGTGGAGGGGGGTGGGGGGTGTGATGTCAGATTTAATGATGGTCTCCACCCTTTTGGTAAGCGGCTGCCTCGCCCTAAAATCAGGAACCAACTGAATAAATCACACAATTAATCCAACGAGTCAGCGTGGCGCATCAACACACACAGCGGAATAGATTGACAAGTGTGTGTGTGTGTGTGTGTGTGTGTGTGTGTGTGTGTGTGTGTGTGTGTGTGTGTGCGTGTGTGTGTGTGTGTGTGTGTGTGTGCGATCGCTTCGCGTGCTCTGCGACCAGCAGATGGTAGGCCGGTGGTCTGTTGCCAAATTCACCGTGTGATCATATAAATGTATTCATGTAAATGTGATCATGTAAATTATCACACACACACTCAAGCAACAGAAACGGCCCGCAACTACACACCCGGACCAACAGAACGCGCAGACACCCGCAGCGAGACAAACCGGTGAGCGGGTGCAGCGTCGATGCCATCGATCTAAATGAGTCTGTTTCCTCTCTTCGGTCTCCACTCTTTTAAAAAAATACAATAATCCTCACTGTGGAGTCTTTAATGGGAAATGATGGCTGCGTCGCTACGAGTGTGCGTGTGCGTGTGCGTGTGCGTGTGCGTGTGCGTGCGTGTGTGTCTGTGTGTGTGTGTTTTGCAGTTAAGATGTTGATTGAAGCTGAAGTTAAACAGTGGGAAGCTTTACATCAAAGACTGACATTCACCTTTCATATCCTCTCCTTTTGATGCAAACACACACACGCACGCACACGCACACACACACACACACACACACACATACACACACAAACACACGCACTTCATGGGAATAGAGAGCCGACAGTTTCACTAAATCAAAAATTGACATTTGCTTCAAACCTCTGCAATGCAGAAAGTCTCATACATACACACACACACACACACACACACACACACACACACACACACACACACACACACACACATTTAGCACAGATAAGGGGTCTCCTGCAGGGGTTCCGGGGCCCCTTTTTGGCACACAATCTACTTACACAGAACACTCCCCGTGCTTTGCCACAATGAACACAATATATAGACGCACACACACACACACACACACACACACACACACACACACACACACACACACACACACACACACACACACACACACAATCACACACTCTCCTTCACACACACACACACATTTGGCAGCAACATCATCAGGCAACAGATGCTTCTGAATGAGCTTCTTTGCCGGGGCGTGATTCATAATGTGGCCATTGAAAATCACTTTCAGTACATTCATAAGCACTTATAGGCCGGCTATGAATATTCACAGCTAGGCGGCTCGGATTCACGCATGGATGTGTGCAAACACACACGGGGGGGACGCCGACTGATGCTTTTTGAAAATGTTTTATTTGAGATTCTTTAAATTTCGACGAGGTATCGTTTAACAAGATTGATTACGAGCAATTTAAGGTATGCAGATCAATATTTTATTTATTTTTAATTAAATTCTTTACAAAAGTAATGCCTCGTAGTCTCTGGAGGAAATTGCTTTCCAGGGTGAGACTATGTGCCAATAGGATGCAATTAACTTTAATAGCAGGTTAAAATAAAAGACGGCGTCCCCAAAGGACCCTCGAGAAAACCCCCCATCTCTCATCGTCGAAAAAAAGGTCTTTCCAAGTTTTCATCCCCTCTCCTTTGATTATTGCTACTCGAGGGATTTAGAGTCGAGCTCTTACAGCCGGTGACTCATCCTCGGGCTTGAGCCTGATGCGATTTCCAAATATCACCCGCAGAATTAGAGGGAGGTTCTTTGAGCTTTACCTTTAGACTCGCGGCTGCTCCAGAGTTTAGACTGTCTCCATTAAAGAAGAAAAAATGTAAACAGCATTTTCTCAGCATTACTCACACTTTGAGAGACTGAGCTTAACCAGCGTCTCATACAGACAGACAGACAGACAGACAGACAAACAGACAAGTTCACAGCCAATGCAGGAACATGTTTTTAGAGGCCTGTAGCCCTCACCACCTTAACCATAGTTCCCCTGTAGAGTTTCCTCTTGCGAAGCAGTCAGATGCGTCTTTTCAATACCAGTATGTGTGATCCCCCCCCCCCCACCACTCCCTGTACATGAACATTACCAAAAGTAAAACACAAATCCTTCTGCAGTGCACGAAGAGAGTGCTGTTTTCACACAGCATCTCTGAGACGGGGCTTCTCCTGAAGGCCTATGGCGTTTCACACTGCATGAACTAGCCTAGCGGCTGTTTTGTCTTCAACTCTTAAGCTTTGTTTAGGCTTGCGAGTGGCACCGTAGCGAGAGCCTCCGCTCACACAAAGCCGTCTACGCTCAGCGCGCTCTAAGTGGAGCATAATTAACTAAATGAACATCATGCTGTTTTGAAGAAGACTTGAAACTAGAGATTGAGACCATAAACTCATGTTTACAATGTTTACTGAGGGAATAAATCAAGAGAGAAGTAGAGTCATTTTCTATAGACTTCTATACAATCTGACTTCTTTTTGCAACCGGAGGAGTTGCCCTCTGCTGGTCAGTAGAGAGAATGCAGGTTTTAAAGCAGGATATGCTGCAATACACCAAAATAAAGGCAGGGGAGAACAAGACTGCTAGCTAGTGAGCATGGATGTTAACAATACAGGTTTCGAAATATTCTAAAAAATTTGCCCCACATGGCACCTTTAACCATTTCATAGTTGGTATTCTCACAGAAAAAGAAGTTGTCACTGAATGATCCAGAAATGTAACATTGAACGTAACTCGGGGGGGTTGCGGTGCAATGCGAATGCTGCGTCTGGCCGGTCACCTGTCAGAGCAATATGCTTTTGGCTTATGATTTTGGATGAATCATGTTGACTCCCAATTTTATACTAAAGAGAAAAGTGTCACGGGACAAAGTGTTGGAAGACAAAAAAAAAAAGATCGCTGTGGTCACCGAAAGCCAATCTAACCTGAGATGTATTTACGTCAAAGGACTCAATGAAAAGTTTGATATGACAGAGAAGAAAAAAATATGTACGTTGAGTTTTCGGCTTTGCATAAGCACACGTTGTCGGCCGATGAGGGAAGCCGATGAATAAATGCGTTTCTGTTGCATCAGGTCATCTGCGGAAGTCTGCTCCATCACGAACATCAATCATCGGGATTCCAGATCCCAGTCACAAGGGACTGGAGAAAGCGACAGCATCCGCAGCGAATAAACAACACCAGTTGTCAATCAACGCACAGTTTGTAAGTTTCATACCGTAAGGGACTGGGTCGGCATGTCAGTTTTCCAAGGAGTCAGTGAACATGACATGAGTTTAGAAGCTGCCAGGCCTGTGAGACATGCAGCTACCTGGGACCAGGATTTACACCAGATAGCAAACCCGTGATTAGCAGAGAGTTGGGGGCTCAAAGCAATGGTTATAGAACATCGGGTTCCTCCCATAAGAAATGATGCACATTTATGTGATATGAGAGCAAGGGAGGGTGTGTTTGTTTTAATGACGCCTCAGTGGATACACAACTTTTCCTTTTAAGCGAGCCAAACGAGAAGATGATGAACAACGGGGGAAAAAAGAGATAGATAGAGGAGTGAAACAAAGAAAGACGGAGAGATGGAGAGCAAGAAACGGAGGAGAAGAGGCGAGAAGATGAGGCAGCGGCTCACGTCTCGATCCAAACCAGATGAGGGGAGGGGAGGGGGGAGGGGGGGTGAAAGACCTGGGGAAAAAAAGCCCCATTAACCAACCACCGTGTCTCTGCCTATCAGGGGGCTTCACCTGACAGCACCGCTAAAGGGAACCGGCTGATTGGTTGGTTCATTGTAAACATTTGGGCTTTAAAAAAAAAGAAAAAAGAAAAGTTGACATCTTTGTTCAGGGAGATATTTATCAGGCTGAACATTTTACACGGACACACACAGCGTAACCTCTTCAGTCACATCGCTGGGTCGGAGTTTCTGCTACATTTCGTCTGTCCCCCACAAGAAGCGGGACGTGACTTTATAGACTGCTGAATGTGTGTGCGTGTGTGTGTGTGTGT
>JACSYO010000178.1:80000-87500 GCA_016806645.1 Ophiodon elongatus | reverse complement strand
TTTTTTCTCTCCTACAAAACATGCACACAAACCCGCAATATTTAGAAATGGAGACCCGTGATGTGATTTGTCAGTCAAACATGGAGAGAAGGAGCACACGGTCCAGTCTCACGGGCAAGGTTGGGAAACGCAATCTATTGGACATGGAGACGACTGGTACGTTTTTGTGGTTTTGTTGTCTAAAATTGAGTCCTAACCTGAACCTGTTGCCTAAACCTAACTCTTGTTTGGTTGCCTAAACCTAACTATTTATTTTGTTGCCTAAACCTAACTATTTGTTTTGTTGCCTCAACCTAATGTTTATTTTGTTGCCTCAACTTAACATTAGTTTTGTTGCCTAAACCTAACTATTTATTTTGTTGCCTCAACCTAACATTAGTTTTGTCGACAATTCGTGTTCCTCTCCGTGAAAGCAATAGATCGCATTTCGTGACTATTTCACGAACTGATCGTGTTGGACGACATCATACCAAACGAAGGGAGGGTGTGATGAGCCTTATTGCATGCTGGGAACTGCGAGCCAACCTGACTGATGAGACAAACACCTACAGAAACTCCAGCTTCATCAGCAGATGAGACACCACACTACTTACCGGCAGTACAATGACTGTTTACCAAAGAATAAACATTTTACTGATTAGGATTACGGGCTCATGCAGCAGCAATGTGTCGACATAGTGATGTGTGTGGTGTGCATGTTCCCACCCCATCAGCACCTGCACCGGGGAGTGAACCCGTGTCCGTCAGCAGAGCTGTTGGTCCCGTCTAAACACGGCGTGATGGATGCAGCAGCTAATCAGGGCAGCGTTCAAACAGTCACGTTGTTACGAGCCAGATCACGACCGCGTCACGGACATCCCTCTCTCCTGAGTCACCTACAACATGGTGTTTGCTGCAACGCTATTTCCAGTTGCTTCAGCTGCCTGTGAAAAACCATTTGATCCTCTGTCATCGTTTGGGAAATCGTAGACGCATGGAGAAGAAAAACGTTATAAATCAGTAGCCGTGTTTCCTTTGACATGTTTTTATTTGCCTTTAGAAGTATCGCAGGAGAAAAGCTGAACGGAAACTGCAACATTTGATAAAAACCTCCTCATTTGCAAGGAAAAGTTTCAGCGCTCGTTTGCGGTCGAAAGCGTTGATGCTCTAGACGGACTATGAAAACACCTTCGCTGAATGCATTCTGACGTAGCCAACATTGACTCAGCTGTTCCTGCCATCGGCGCCCTATCGGATATTCCCTTAACGTGTGGACGCTTGTCTTCATCTCCCAACAGCGTGAAACATTGCTAACAGTAGCTGACATAAAAAAAAAATTGAAACTTGAAAAACAACGTGTGAAGAAGACCTCTCTTTTCAGTCTTCTCTCGTGGAACGTCTTCTCTGGTGAGAAGACGTGTTTAGTTTCCAGTTCCAAACCTCTACTTCTTCCTCTCTGTTTACTGGTGGATTACAGACGGGTGTAGTAGCTACACCACCAACTTCTGACCAAACTACTTTGTAGCCCAGTTTATTCGCTCCAAACCAGTTAACGCGCATTATTCACATTTCTTTCTTTCTTTTTTTTACATTCGCTTAAAATTTGCTCAACAATTGAATGGAAACCACGGCTACTGTTGAAAAGTAAATCCGCTTTATGACGTGACGACACTACGGTTTACGTTTGGCTGGGTTTAGGCACTAAAACGACTTTTTTAGGTTCAAGGAAACGTGGTTTGGGTAAAATTACAAATTCGTCATCATGGTAACAGCAATACAAACATGGTTGTCGGTCGGAAACAGGAAATAAACTGCATGATGTTTAGGTGATCTATCCGTCCGCCACGACCTCAAGCCCGCACGCGGACTTTGTCACGCCCGGATGTTGTTTTGGGGCAACTTGCTAAAATAAAACACGGATGCTGTCGTTCAGGAAAGTCTGTGAGAATATGTGCAACGGAAACTGTAAAGTTTGTGGTTGTCCTTATGGAAAAAGAGAAGGAGATGAAAATTTATGAGAAACTTCATTTTGAGGGTTGAAATCACAGATTTCTGTCTCACTGCCTCCAGCTCAGCACGCTAAGATGTCCGATGGGTTGCTCATCACGGCCGAGTGGAGACGGACTCAGCTGCTAAAGCTACAGGTGACAGTCGGCAACGGAGCCAAATGGCGGACTGTCAGCTCGGTCTGTCGAGGTGAGAGAGAATCAGTTCCGTTTAGTTTATCAGGGAAGATGTGGGAGGTTTTTTTTTTCTTTTCCTTTTTTCAATTTATCGCTAAAGATAGTTGTGGAAACTCTGAAGCTTGATTTAGTCAAGGACTCACACTGGGTTGCCAGGGAGATAGTCGGATCCTGCAGTGAGCAACCAAAGAGCTACTGGAGTTTAGTGGCTCTGGATCTATCGCGAAAGATTCACCATTGTCGGGGGAGTCTTATCGAAACACTTTCATGTGCATGTTAACGGTCAATGGAATACTCTCCGTCTTCAGATCCAATAGGTGATCGATGTGTTCCACAAAGCTGTCGCCATCGACGCACTAAAAGCCTGCTGGCGTTTCATCTCAAGTTACTTAGCAACAGCCGTGAAGTGAGATTGAAGTGAGTCTGAAACATCTGCAGCTGAAAACCGCAGAGACTAAACTTCATATATCGTCAACCCTTAACTTTAACATCTTTATGAATATTTCCGCATCACCACACTAACTGTTATCTCACCCCACAAGAGGAGCAGAGAACAGACCTCTCATTCATCCATCCGTCCTTGTCATCCATTCATTCCTCCACTCTCAGGGACAATAGGCTGTTGTTGTTGTGTTCGTGTTCTCTTTTTCTCCCAGGCCCAATGTGCGGTGGACTCAGGAAGCCTGTTCACTCCAATAAAGTTTAACAGGCCTGTTTGAGTCCCTGAACACACGGGACGACAAGCAGAGCAACACTGACTTTCATTATCTCAAGCTCCTATGACCTAATTAGATCCAATTTAATCAGCACTCGGTCCTCCGCCGGGTGGTTTTCATTACGGAATGTGGTAAGATGATTGACAGGGATGACTTAAACAGCTAAGAGTGCAAAGTCTGACTCAGAAGAATTACTCAATTACACACCGGTTGCTCCACTTGTCCCACGTAGATACTGTCACAGAGGGAATGGGTGTCGACTTTAAGGGCTGTAAATGAAATATTTTCACCACGGCCAGTCGTCCAAAAGTTTGAGTAGTCGGGTAAAAGTGGGTTAAATTTAAACGCGCACACATCACCGTGGCAACAGATTCATCACTGACCCCCCCGTCGCCCCCCCCCCCGCCCCCCCCAGCCTGAGGTCATAACAGACACCGTCCACCCTTGTAAACAACAAAGTATTTTTCGTTACGGTCGCCATGGCGCCGGCACATGTGATCTGGAGCGACCAGGCAGAGTCGGTTAATGTGTACACGCTCATGTCATCGGCCCGCTCCGCGCGTGAGCTCCTGAACACGCCTGCGTGGTCGCAGCTATGTAAACACTGCTCACACAGGGTTTCTCACTTGGCTTTTTTTTTGTATCTGCGGGTTCTCTTCATTCTCTCACCCCCCCCACCCCACCCCCCACACCCCCACACCCCACCCCCCCTGTGCACCGTTCCCACTCCGTGACATCTCTGTGTCTGTCGACACGAGACACGGGGCATCCAGCAGAGCCGGGCGGACGATGAGGGAGATAAATGATTGACGTTGAATTCCTCCGTGGCCGCGAGGAGGAGGAGGAGGAATTTCACTCCGTGTCCTCAGCTTTCAGTATTAATGGGTCTTAGACATGTAATGCACATGAAACTCTCCGAGAAGGAGGGGAGTTAAGGGAGTTGGGGGGACGGGGGGGATAAGGAAGATAAAGAGATGTGCTCAAAAAGATTCATATCCATACACGCCCAGTCCTTGTGGGGGATCCGCAGGTGTTCAGAGGCCCGATGGGCCGTGTCTTGAGCCACAGGACCATATATTACAGCATGTTAGACCAAAATCTGTGCATTTATATGAAATCTATGGAGAGGGAAGTAAATTCACACGGTGCTTCAACTGTTGTATAACCCTGCCATGTGATGAGAAGCCAATGGAGCTTTCTACTTGGTGTTATTTGGCCTCAAAAGAAACTAGCCACAAGCAACAGCAGCCATGCTGCTCGTGATGATGACGATGATGACATCATCACGATGCCATCAAGCTTCCGGAGCCACGCCTTTTTAACGAAGATGCGCTGCTTAACTTAGCTGTGTCGCTAGCCTTGCTTCAATCCAATTGTCAAGCAACTTTTGAAGTGTTTTTAAAAAAAAAAGTAATAGGAATAACGCGTGTGCTTCCATCGGCTGGTTTGGAGTGCATGAACTCAGCGACAGCGTAGTGTCGTCAGACGCGGGCGCTGTAGGCCAGTGATTCTTAACTGGTGGGTCGCGGATCGACCCGTTTTCACGGGCCTTTGACTGGGCAAAAAGAAATTAGATTAAAAAAAAAACTTTTGAAGGGGATTTTTTATGCAGCGGAGTCTATTCACACTCTGGTTTCGACTTGTTTTGCTCTTGTCCTCCATGTCTTCAGCAGCATTGCTGCTACGTTTCATCCACTCATTGTTTGAGTTTTTCAAGGCGGCGGTGATTGACAGGTGATGACAGGTGGCGCGTGCCAGGTTGGGTCAAACCATCCTGATATGGGGGAGACTCTGGGTTTTTAGGATAATGAAATTGAATAGCCTACTGAATATAAAATTCAGCTTATGAACTTACACTTATATTTTATTGAAAATGTATTAAACAAATATTTTTAAAGGATTTTTTAATCGATGCTAATTTTAAATATATATTTTTTTAAATCTTCATGTACCCCCGCCATTTTACAGCATAGAAGAACACCGTGACCCGCGAAATTAGTTTTGTAATCAAACATGGCGAAACATAAGCACGACACCGACTACATAAGATATGGGGGGGTTTTTTTGGGTCGCGGCTTGTCATTAAGGGGGGATGGTGGGTCCCACAGCCAGACCAGTTGAGAACCACCGCTGTAGGCGACAGTGAACAGAGTAGACGAAGTAGAGGTTGTGCACCAGAAACAAGACGAGTCGAGAGAGAAAATGGAGACAAATGTGTTTCAATTGGGCAAGTTTGAGTTGTTGTGTCACGTCAGCTAGTATTGGCCACGCTTCAGGTCGTCCAGGGACGAAGACTAAGACGAAGACGAAGACGAAGACGAGCACTCCCACGTCGTGGGACCATCCGGGAAGAACGCCGACAGCAGGAGCAGTTTATTTCTATGTCAGTCGAATGTTTGCTACGTCAGCATTTATTCAGCAGAGGCATTTCTAAGATACATTAGCCGCGTCAACACTTTAGCGACAGTGGGCAAAAAAACACCTCAAGCTTAAAAGCTTTTTATTCCGCCGTTGAGGAAGTTTTCCACACGGCTTTTAGAATACGATGCTACAAAATGTGCTTTAAACATGATGGGAATGTAAACACAGCCACTGGACAGTGTGACCAGTGGGGGTTTCTCACCGCAACGTGTGGATCTTTGAGGTCTGACAAACATGAATTCAAAGAATTCAAATCAATAAAAAGTAAAAAAAAAAAAAAAAAAAGCTTTGTTTTATCAGAAAGAATATGTTTTGTCTTTTCTCATAACACAAAGCAATTGTTTTTGGAATATCTTCAACTGTGAAATGTTTACCATCCATTTTGTTGCTTGTACCCAACTAAATTGTTTCCTGTGATGACGGAAGTTTCTTTTGAAAAGACTGTGTGCACGTAAACGGCAGAAATTCACACATGTTGCTGGTTTTTGGTTGGAAAAAAAAAATCACATGAATCACATGAATCACATGCAGCGGTGGGAGCGAGACTCATCTCGATGGCCGAAGAGCAAAACCTCCTATCTTAAAAAAAATGCACTTTTTTGGGAACGCTAAAAAAACTTAAAAAATGCTATTTGTTAAGGATACCCAATACATAATAGAAAATACAAAAAAAAAAAAAAATGAAACATATACAAAGTGCAGATAGGAGGTTATTGCACTTTTCCTGGATCATGTTGCAGACAGGAGGTTTTGTGTTTTGGCCACCGCTATGGAGTCCTACTTGCCCTCCTAACATTCGATTACTCAGGGGATTGAAGTGTATCCACACTTGGACTGGAACTCTAGCGAGTGCTTTCCTTCAAATCATAATCATAATCTCCAATCAAGACCTCACGAACAACGTCAAGAGCAGAATTTATGTTTTTGCTCAAATTTAATAAAAAAGGAAATTCCTGAGAGGAAAAAAAAAAAGAAAAAAGGAAAGAATGCATAAAAACCAAGAGAACAGGACGGCCTCACAGATGTAGAACACCCTTGACTTTTCGTGCGTTTCATTCTGACACGCATCGGCTCGGAGAACAAAAAGACACGCAGACCTGCACACACACACACACACCCACACCCACACACCCACACACACACACACACACACAGAGCGAGAGTGACAGGGAGAGTGGGTGAGCGGGGGTTAGAGAAACAAGGAGAAATGAAAAGTGTCTTTGAAAGTAAACAAAGGCAGAGTGATCAGGACCAGATTGGTGCAGATCAAACAGTAGTGTTGAAGTAGGAGGAGAGAGGCCTCTGATGGAGACATCAAACAGAACTAATGTAAACCACATATCGGTCTGACATCACACACACACACACACACACACACACACACACACACACACACACACAGAGGCAATAATGCACGACAGACACAAGCGCGGAGCATGAAAGTGTGCGCACACATTCAACAAAAAGGACACAAACAGCTCCTGTCAGATTCTGCTGCGCTCGCTTGACAAATTTCATACATGCATATAAGAACAAACCCCCGCATGCAAGCACTCGCTCTCACACACACACACACACACACACACACACACACACACACACACACACACACACACACGCTCACACACACACATAGACATAGACACCGGGAGCCAAGTTCTCAGCAAATAGTTTTTGAGGAAAAAAAGCTGAATATCAGGGACATTTCCTGTTCCAGGAAATTAGAATTACGGAGCGGCGAGAACACAAAACGTATCAGTGAGCAGCGAAGCCAAAACACAGAGTGAAAACCAAATTAGAAGATATTCGATCAGGAGCTTGTGCTCCTCGGGGATGAAGTGCACGTGTGGAGCAGGTGGTGCACGCTGCTGGAGAAGAGACCCGAACTTTAACGGAGCCACAATCTGAAGAAGAGTGCACAGAGGTGGTGATGGGCCGTGACCCAGCGGTGGGTCTGTCTCTTTGCGTGGCGTCGCTGCCTCCCGTACGTCACCGTCCACGATGACTCAGCGGCACGGCAACCGATGCTCCCCGAAAAGTGAGTGGGAGTCGGAGACGGAGGTCACAGGTCATTGACCGAACGGCGGCCGATGGTCGAAAAGGAAAAAGGAATAGTTGAGCGCACAGACGCTCAGTCAGCCAGCACACTTTATCCACGTTTCTGAGAAAGATTCCACAGGTTTTTTTTCCCGTTACTCCTC
>JACSYO010000178.1:0-75000 GCA_016806645.1 Ophiodon elongatus | reverse complement strand
GCCGTCGTTGAGAAAACAGCCTGCTCCAAAGTTGCTGTTATTCATATTACTATTGAATTTATGAATGTGCAATGCAATTTTCCTGTGGTTTTTAAGGCTATTGGCACCTTATACCACTTGGACAGTCACAAGGGGTGGAAAAAAATGCTTGGGAGAATGTGTGTGTGTGTGTGTGTGTGTGTGTGTGTGTGTGTGTGTGTGTGTGTGTGTGTGTGTGTCCGTGCGTGCGTGCGTGTGTGTGTGTGTGTGTGAGAAAAAGAGTGTGTATGTGTGTGCACATGTATTGAGGTACACAGGGGTATCGTTAGACAAAGCTATCATCCACTGCCACTGTAACACACATACATGCATGCACGCACACACACACACACACACACGCACACACACACACATACACACACACAGAGTAACAGCTGCCTTTACAATAAAGTCAAGAAACGATTATTCTGAGAAGCAAAAAGTATTATTTTGAGAGAGTGAAAGCAACACACTGAGATACGGTTTGATTTTATGGGAAAAACAACTTAATCGTTACTTTAGCTCAACTACCTCGGCCTAGCCTTACAATCCTCTCAGCATGAACATTGTTTATTTTCACTGCCTGCGCAGGAATCAATTTCTAAAATTACACATTTGGGTTATTTTTGCCTGAACCACACATTGCATTCTTGTTACAAGTTAATGCTGTAAAAAGGATGTTGCGTCATCTCACTGATGTGCAGCAGACCGCCGAAAGTAGTTGGAAATAAAAGGAACTGGGTGAGAATTGAAGAAAGAAAATAAATATTAGTAGCACTACTGGAAATCACGTAGTTCACACACAGGATGATCCAATGGGGGCAAAAAAGGTTGTTTTCCAAGCAGGTGTATTTACATGTATGCCTATACGTATCAAACACAGTACATTCATATTACATACATTCAGTGACACCAAGTCAGACACTAATGAAGGTAGTATATTGATAAAAAAGTTTACTTTTAGCTTTCTGGCAGAGGTTTTGATGATAAGAATGACACCACTCTCATATCCGTAGAGTTAATATGAAGTTATGTACAGCCGGCAGCCCGTTAGCTTAGCTTAGCACAAAGACCTGAAACTGAAACTGGGGGGTGAACCGTTAGCCTGACTCTGTACTGACTACTAGCGCCTCTAAAGCTTACTTTTTTGGCCAGGAACTTTAACTTCCTTGAGTCTCCACTGGTTGCCTGGCAACTGCTCAACGTAAAACCGTAAAACATGCAAATTGTTGTTTTTACATTTTATTTTTCACGAGGTGAACAAAAGAGATGTGACGTGTTGACTAATGAGCTTCAGAGGAGCAGCTAGCCAAACCTTGTGACCCTTGACCAGAAACAAGTTAGCTGTTTCCCCATTTCCAGTCTTTCTGCTAAGCTAAGCTAACATGCAATTCCTAAAATGATAAACTTTTCCTTTCAGCAAAAAAGGCAATACCACAGGATAAGACTGCATGTATTATTGTATTGGTTTTAGCGTCGATTACAATCAGGCGGCAACCTCAGGTTCTGAAATGTGAAGTCAGTGTGGAAGAGCCTTAAACTTGCGTTTTCTCTACTGATTTATTCCCTCAGTAAACATTGTAAACATGAGTTTATGGTCTCAATCTCTAGTTTCAAGTCTTCTTCAATACAGCGTGATGCTCATTTAGTAAATTATGGTCCATTTAGAGTCAAACAGACCATAAAGAGGAGTATGCTTTAGGGCGGGGCTACTGTGATTGACAGGTCGCTGCCGCTACCAGAGACATATCCGGCATCACCACGTCACTCCTCCGCATTCCAAATATGGTCACTTCGGTTGCAAAAAAAACAAGATGGCGACAAACTGGTTTAAACTGTGTCATAGGGAAAGCTTATTTTATGTTAAGAAATTCTTATATTGTATTATCTTTTATTATTAAGCCCTAAATCTCTCCTTTGAGTGGTGTTCCCCTTAAAAGGATTGATGAAGGAGGCAAATCTATCCTCTTGACTTATTATCCATATGGTCAGGTGCTCTTTGGACCATAACCTACATGGTAAAGTAAAAAAATTAAAAATACATTTTCCCCATCTTAGGTAGGAGGACTAAACTTCTGTTGGCTCAAAGGTTCCTTTGTCCCATGAAATTTGTCTTTATTGTTTTAAGTTCTACATTTACACGTCTGCGCCCGTTCATCCGAGAGTGAAGAGTTGTCCTTAGAAGGGCAGAAGGGATATGACTCTTGGTTTTTGTAGGCAAAGTTGTGGGAACGGTGTCACTTAGGAATGCCTGGGCTTCATAGTAAAGTACCTCTTCTCTACTCTCACACACACACACACACACACACACACACACACACACACACACACACACACACACACACACACACACACAAACACACTCACTCACACGTACACAGTATTCCCATTCCTAAATCGCCCAAAATATCATCAGTCACATCTTTGAGAGCCGAGCTGGGAAGAAGTACATTTTGCCAGGTGCAGGAAGATAATCTTGGCAAAAACAGTGAATATTGAATGGAAAAAATGGGAAATATAACCACGATCATTTCAAACAATATTATCAGGTCCGTTGACTTTCTCCAGCTCAAAGAAGTGTATATGAAAACTTTGATCCAGACTGTGAAGGTATGTCTTCCTGGAAGAGCATCACTCGTCTGTCTACAGTTTATACACAGAAGACCTCTGCTGTTGTCTCAGATGGCCCTCGGACCCACAAAAGGTGACTCTCTCTGTGTGTGTGTGTGTGTGTGTGTGTGTGTGTGTGTGTGTGTGTGTGTGTGTGTGTGTGTGTGTGTGTGTGTGTGTGTGTGTGTGAGGTTCATATTTTTGCGTGTCTGTCATTCCTTCACTTTTCTATGGCTGTATCCTCAGGTGCATGTGTTCTATTTGCTGAGAACTTGGCTGCCGGTGTATATGTCCGTGTGTGCGTGTGTGCGTGTGTGTGTGTGTGGGTGTGTGTGTGTGTGTGTGTGTGTGTGCAGAAATCCACTCCAAAGAGCCTCTTTGCTAATCATTCATCCGTGCATTTCTTTGCGATGAATAAAACACCGCTGGGCCTTCGGTTTCCACCACACGGTACGAGCCATAGATGTTAATCGGAGAAAAAGGCAGGGGATCAGCATAGTGTCTGATCTGGACCACTCTGCTGTGTTTACACAGCGTTTTTTTTTTTTTATTACAGGCCAGGAGGAGGAGGAGGAGGAGGAAACGCCAAGTCTTTATCGCATTAATAATATCCTATAGGACATGGGGGTGATGGAGAAAACAGATCTCGAGAGTAGGAGCAGATTGAGCTGCGTTTAAAAAGTTCTGAGCTGAATCAACGGAAAAAGAGCTTTGCTGTAATCTTGTATCTGTTGGCGTGAAGGCCAAGTTATGCTAAAAACAAACAAGTCCGTGCAAAGTTTTGTCCGGCCGTAGTAGTGTTTAGGCAGAGCAAGAAAAAGGCAGCGACCGTCTCCTCGAGGCCTTTTGCTGTGCTGCACTCGCTTGTACAAGGACAAAGTGATGCAAGTGCGTGTAACTGGGTCATCAGTACCGTGACCTGATGTTGATAATAACACAAAATCAAAGTCGTCGCTTCTTCTCCCTAGTATGAATTCCATTGGCCTTCTTCCCCTCTCCCTCCTTGAGGAGTGGTGGGCATCACTTTATTGCAGATATTTATATTCCCCTAATATCACAGTGTGACCAGGGGTGTTTATAGTTAACTGTTTAACCGTAAAACCAACAAAAAAAACCTATTTTGACAGATTAGTGCTATCAGTTAAACAGTTAAGGAAGGAGGAAGAATAGCTGGTCCACCTTAAAGGTCAGCCAACTTGAAGTGCGCATGAGCCACAGTTGTTGCTAACTTCGAGGCTAAACCCCTTCACTTTAATCAGCAGGTAGCGGGCGGCTGGCAAGCAAGACACGGGAACTTGGCGCTGGTCTTGAGGATAGAAAAAAAATTAAACATCCACTGCTACATTCACAGTTATATTGTTACTGCTAACTCCATGCTCCTCATCATGTTATCGTTGCAGCTGGGATCTTCAACCACGGCGGCACTGTAAGCAAGGCACTGATCTTGTCCTTAATAAGATTAGTGCCTGACAAGGCCGTGCAGATGTGGTGGATCCCCCGGTCCTCCAAAAAGGATTCAATCTCAGGTAGCTCGTAGGCTACCGCAAGAAGACGCTGATTCTGTGGGACATGATGGAGCTCCCCACTGATGTCCACCTGGATGTGTTTCCAAGGTCGCCAACGCCAAGGTCACGGCGGGCCTGTCTTCCCATTGACAAGGCAGACTGAGCGGTCTTTTACCATCGTCTCTGTATCTCCCTGACTCGACCTGGAAGGCACAAACTCCTCTCGGACTTCTGAGGGCCATCCCTCTCGGATGAAGGTGCGAAGCTGGGAGAGCATAGTGTCCTGGACTGGTGTGAGCTGGAGGTCGTGAAGGGAGACTGTGGCCTGGAGTGGGGTGTTGAGCATATGGATAAGCTCCGATTCAGTTGTGTCTGGGCCCCGGGTCCGGTGTCGGGTCGCTGTACTGAAGGCAGTGGGGCTCACTGGGTTTAAATTGGGGGGGTGTGTCTTGAGTTAGCGAACAGTGACAGAGCAGGCAGAAGACATGGTTGCATCCTTTTTCAGCTGCTCTCGTAGTGGGGCAGAGGTTGCCAAGTATTGGGGGAGGAAACGGAGGGAGCAGGAATAATGCCAGTTGGGCAGGTCAGGACTCCGTCCTCCCGCAGTAAAGGGAAGTGCGCTGATTCCAGAAACTTGATGGCGGGCATAACAAAGTTCCACTTTTTGCCATTATCCAGGAGGAGATACCATGAAAAATATATGATTGTGCCCACCATGCATATTTTAGAATGTCCTGAGCCATAAAGATCCTCAGTGCCATCAGTGTGTGTCTGCCGTTGAACAATATGCCGGACGGTAGAACCATTTAGGAGTGAAGCTCCCGTATCCAGCAGTAGTGGCAGGAACGCCCCATCTGATTGATAAGCTGCAACATGGCATCCAACAAAGTTCACCTCGAGGCTGTCCTGAGGGGACCCAGGGCAGGGAGGCCTTGTGGATGGCCCCCACCATCTGCGTCAGTAGCATGGGCTGGAGGGGCTGGAGGGGCTGGAGGGTGCTAATTCCAACACCAAACCAGCCACAGATTGAAGCTAGAATGCTATTTCAACAACCTTTTGCCAGGGTTAAATGATCAGGGGACATCAAAAGTATCTCCCTGACCTTTGGGTTACAAAGGCTGGCCGGGGCCCTCAGCTCGGACATGTAATGGTGGACTGACTCACCCCCTCATCCGTCAATCCGAGGGCCGCTATTAACATTTCAAACAATTCGTGCCAACGAGCCCATGGAACCAGCGGCTCACCAAACAGGGCAAGGAATGGAGAGAGAGAGGTAGGAACAGAAAACTCCATCCTTTCCTCCGGTGTTGCGTCCAATAACTTGCAGACCGCAGCTTCAGTTCACATTTTGAACTTTATTGTAACGACTTCAACACATCCCCTGACTCTTCTCATAACAACGCTAAATACGACAGACTGTGTGGCTCACACGAGAGTCTCAAGTTAAACAACATCTGCTTTTCACATAGTCTTTATATGAGGCAGTTCTCCCCCCCTCCCCCCGTTATGAGTAAACAAGATAAATTCACTTGAGAAAGAGACGTGAAACAGCTGAAATTAATAAGACAGCTTGTTTTATTCTCAATCGCACAGGGATCAAATAAATACAACCAGCCATCCATCCTAAACAAACTCTCCCCGAAACCTGTTTCTCTCACCACGTCAGTGTCTTCCACCACCACCCCCCCCCCCATTCTTCTGCCTTTCTCCCCTCATAGACCTACGTTAAGTTTTTTGCCGTGATCCTCCTGTTTCCTCACTGCCGCCAAAAACCAGGGAAGCACTGCCGCTGACCTCAAGATGCCTCGAGGAGGAGCTATGCGAGTGTTTGGGCGTGACCTCACAGCAGGCCCCATCAACTCTCACTGTAATGTCTTGCCCACAGCAAGGTGAGACACACACACACACACACGCACACACACACACACACACACACACACACACACACACACACACACACACACACACACACACACACACACACACACACACACACACACACACAAATTCCAGTGATCAGACACACACACGCACACATCCACACCAATGACCATTCAAAGAGGCCTGTCAACACCAGTCAACTTCAGTGCACGTCCTGAGGCAGCTCCAGATGTGAAAGACAGAAGTGCGTGTTGGTCAGAACATTACAGCTGCTAATAGTCTGGCTTCAGTTACCGCGAGGTGAGGAGGGGGTGCATGTTGCGCTGAGTGATGGATAATAAGGTAGCTCACCTCCGTCTACGGCTCAGGACACACCTGACACGGTTGCCTCTGGCTGTTGGTGACCAAACAGCACCTCCAGTTCAGTACTTCATTTCTGTCAAAAAGTACTTCATTTCTAATTCTCTCATCAGTTTCATCATTTAGCGGGCATAAGAGAGCAAATTCTGCTGCCTGTTTTATAATATTAGACAGGATGTTAAGTTGGGACTCTTGTTTATTATAGTTTTTTATATATGTTTTTTTAAATACATTTAAACATAAAGGCGCACAAAACCAGTTACTTTTGTAGATCAATAAAGATCCTGAAGTAATAAAACAAAATAAATCTGGGCACATAAAATAATAGCTCATCATAATTAGCATATCGCAGTGACTTTTAACCACCAAATTCTAATTTGTTCATCCTTGAGTAAAGCTGGACATTTACGACAAATTCAAAGAAATTCCCTCAAACATATTGCGCTCATGAGGATGGGACAGAGGTGAGGTTACATTCAGGGCTCAAGCTCATGGAGGTCCCGTCATTCCGGAGCCAAAACAAATAAGATCGTGGAGGAGGATGAAAATACGTTTTAGGACAAATTTGTGACGAGAGTTGAAAGATTAATACCCTGCTAACCGTACAATGGTAAATAGTAAATGGACTTGTACTTGTATGGCACCTTTCTAGTCATTCGACCACACAAATCGCTTTTACACTCCATGTCATTCACCCATTCACACGCTACTGGCAGGGCCTACCATGCAAGGTGCCACATGACTAGTGCATCTTGTCCAGAAACTCCTGCAACTTAAAAATGGGCCGGTTCTAGCTTTTTGGGGAATCTGATGCAAAAATGCTAATTTTACACGTTAAAAACTATTTATTTAAATTCAACTTAAGGTAAACTAGATAAACAGAACTCCAAGAAATCTAATCACCTTAACCTACTTGAGAACTTGCTCATATAATTATATAGATACTGCAGTATGTCCTTTAGCGAAGCATATGACTCGTGATTTTTTAATTGACAGTTTAAATCACCATTTGTTTGCCCATTCTTCCACTTTGTCTCCTGCAGCTTGCATTTATTTTTTTTCTCTACTCTTAATTTTCTACCCTTGACCCAAAGTGACCCATCATCAGCAGACAGTGATTTTCTTACCGGTAAAATGTTTTTTAAATAACTGCACTCTTTGGAATCGTTTCTTCTGTTGTCTGTATAATGGCTGTAAACATCTTTTTATTAATATCTCCAAGCCTGTTTTATACTCTACTATTAGCTCTACACTCCTAACTTCACTTAACTCGTGGAATGCATCCCAGTCCAATGTGTCTCTATTCCAATATTGGTTACTATTGAGTGATCACTACCTACTGTTGACAGGTTCAAAGCTTCCCAAGTATTAATACTTGCAATTCCAGTGGATGTTGAAATCAGATCGACTGCACTTTCTATAATCTGTGCATTGCTGCATCTTGTGCCTATATGATTCTTAAATTCCTCAATTATAGACCTATTTACATTTGTATTATTACTCCCCCACAAAGTACTTTGCCACACCACACTACTACAAGCTGTCCTTTCCTGTCCATATTTTGATTACCGTTGATTCTTGTTCTTTCCCGATATTATTAAGTTATGACTAATCCCGTTCTACACAAATGTTGCCACCCCACCACCTCTCCCGGTTTTCCATTTCTCCTCCACAGTTGCAACACTTTACTTCCTTCTTTGCATTTCAAATACTCGCGCTTACCAGCGCACCTACCACATCTCTGCTTGCCTTTACAATTTGCTGCTACGAGGCCATATCTTTGGCACTTGTAGCATCTCAGTGGGGGCGGAATATATGACCTAACCTCATAACTCATATATCCTATATATACTTTGCATGGTAACTTGGGGCTTGTCAAATTTTCATTGGATTTCTCTTTATTTCTAGTTGTATGCAGATGTTTAACTTCCAGCACCTTTGCCCCTTCCACATTATGTTTAATTTGGTCTGACACAACAGTAGGTATTCCCGAAAGGACTCCTCATGTAAACTTTCTATGAGGCTTTTTTTTTTTATCCAACCTCTGCCAGGTAGTGAGTTTCACTATTACACAACGTTTAACCATGTCTAGCTTCAAATCCATAAAACCAGCCTGAAAATGGAGAAATCTGAAACAATTGCATTAGAGTATGGAGCAGAGCCGGATAATTGTCTGACCCTGGTCAGAGCTGGACGATGCTACGCTATGATTGGCCGGCCTGCCTTTGAAGTAGGGACGTAGCAAAGGGTCAATTCCTCAAGTTGAATATTCTATTTATTTATTAATTGCGGATTAATAATCTCACTTAGTTTAGCAACTTGGTCAGTTAATTTGTGATTTAACAATACACTTTTGAAGTTTGTATAATGTGTATAAGGTACCTTTATTATTTTTTTCTACTTATATATATATAATACAAAAATTCTACGTCTTAACAGAAATAAACCCTGAATGGATTGGAGTATGGATATGGCTATGCATCGGACATATTATCGGTTTTGGTTAAGATGATTCTTCCAGCATGAAATAGATTGCAATAACGGGAGGAGATGTGTAAACAAAGAGGAACAGACTTGGGTTCACACAGTTAAGAAGTGGAGTGAGAAAAGGTGGCTGCAACTGCAGCAGAAATGACAGCGAACTCAAGACTATCCAGTGACGGCCGGGCCGCTCGTTTAGCGGCGCTCTGCGAGCTGTTTTATGGAGTTTGCGCGTCGTAGCTTTAGAGAATATGGACGGGCATGAATCTCCTGTCTGCTGCTGCAGCGTAGATCAGCACTCTGTCAGGACCTTTGCGACGGTTGCTTGAGACGATGAGTTATAGCTGTGGAGAACTGTTCTCCTGCAGGCAGGACTTTATGGGGTCACCAACTGTGCAGCGGTAGTACTCGTAGCATACCTGGACACACACACACACACACACACACACACACACATCAGACTAACCTGAAGGCTTTTGGGGCTCCGTCCGTGATTAAAACCAGATGATTAACGGGCTAATTATCATGCCCTTTCTCCCCGCTAAGACACACACAAACACGTCAGCCTCTGTTTGACCCTCTTCCCCCTCTCGGTTCGGTTCACATCCTCTTACTTTTTCCTGCTTTTCACCCACTCAGCTATACAGCTCATAGTACTCATAGTACTCCCCCCTCCACACACACACACACACACACACACACATACACCCCTCTTGTCCTTTATCTCCAAATCCTTACTTACCTCGGCTTAGACTATAGAACTAATTAGCTTTCAAATCAGAGCTGCATGGCTAGCTTAAAAAATTTGCGGCACCAGCCAATCATTAGATTCCCGACGCTTGAGTATCGTGCAGAATCCCTGCTAACCCAAAAGCATGTTAAAGGAATCACGACTGGTGGCTGTTGGCAAGAGCGGAGAGTGACACGGAAAAACTACACCGGAGGGTTTTCCTTTCCTTCCGCACAACTGCTGTCAACTAAGCTCAGACACAGACAGAGAAAATGATGTGAAAAAGCGAGAGAAAGGAGAGAAAGTTTGAGACTGGGTCAACTCTGGGCATGCCCTTGTCACATGTCGTTAGCGTACTCGTTTCCCCACTGTAGCCTTGTCGCCTCTAACAGCTGGTCTGACACAAACACAATGAACACACACACACATACGACCTCGGGCGCTAGAGAACAAACAGAAAGTCGGCACGCCGCAATCAAATGTGTGTGGCAGGTTGTCCGTTCACTGTGGCAGGCTGCCGCTCCACAGTTCAGCTGGTACAGAAATGAAGCACACCTTTGTCCTGCTCAAGTGCACTAGAGTCTCAGAGAAATGTACCAGGGTGTCATATTGTTACAAATCCTCACGTTAGAAGAAGAAAAACACATTATGTTACCATAGCCATTAGATAATGGTCTTGTATTTCTCTCTCGTTTAAATAATGTTTCTCGTAGGACTCCCTCCACAGTTGGCGTTGGCGTTAGGGCTTGGGTTAGGTTACGGATGGGCCTAGCAGAGATAACTTCTTGAGTTCAGGTTAAGGTAAGCGGAAAACATACACAGGGAAAGAGACTTTGACTCAACACCAGCACTGTGTTTAGGAGAATTTATCTAATTAGCACTGCTACGTGCACTCTGGGAGTCCTTATACTGGTCTGATATTTACTCAAATGCAGGCGCGAGGTGATCACCAGAAGCTGATGCCCACCTACACAACTTGCGTGGAGATGGGAAGTTAAACGGCAAAACTATTTGGTCCACTGTTTCAGAAAATTCAGATTTTGAGGTTGAAATATTTTGAGGAAAAAGTTATCATAATTGTCCTTTTGAAAGTGAATAATAATAGTAGTTGTTGCCCAGGGTGAGAGGCGCCGGGCGAGAGTGGGGATACTAATGAGCCCCCGGCTGAGCGCCACCGTGTTGGAGTTCTCCCCGGAGAACGAGAGGGTTGCCTCCCTGCGCCTGCGGGTCGCGGGGAGTAAGGCTCTGACTGTTGTTTGTGCCTATGCACCGAACAGCAGTTCAGAGTATCCGGCCTTCTTGGTGTCGGTGGGAGGGGTCCTGGAAAGGGCGCCTCCTGCTGACTCCATAGTTCTCCTGGGAGACTTCAACGCTCACGTGGGCAATGACAGAGAAACCTGGCGGGGGGTGATTGGAAGGAACGGCTTGCCTGATCTGAACCCGAGTGGTGTCTCGCTGTTGGACTTCTGTACTAGCCACAGTTTGTCCATAACGAACACCATGTTCGAACATAGGGTGGCTCATAAGTGTACCTGGTACCAGAACACCTTAGGCCGTAGATCAATGATCGACTTTGTAATTGTTTCATCTGATCTGTGGCCGTATGTCTTGAACACTCAGGTGAAGAAAGGAGCAGAGCTGTCAACTGATCACCACCTGGTGGTGAGTTGGATCAGATGGCGGGGGAATCGGCTGGAAAGACCCGGCAAACCCAAACGTGTAGTGAGGGTGAACTGGGAACGTCTGGCGGAGGATCCTGTCCGGGAGGTCTTCAACTCCCACCTCCGGAAGAATTTCTCACACATCCCAAGGGAGGCTGGGGACATGGAATCCGAGTAGACCATGTTCAAAGCCTCTATTGTGGACGCGGCCGCTAGGAGCTGTGGTCGGAAGGTCACCGGTGCCTGTCGTGGCGGTAACCCGAGAACCCGGTGGTGGACACCGGGGGTGAGGGAAGCCGTCAAACTGAAGAAGGAGGCCTTTCGGGCCTGGTTGGCTCAGGGGTCTCCTGAAGCAGCTGAGAGGTACCGCATCCATATCCTTGGCAGAGGCCACTAAGGTAGTCAATAAGCTCCTTGGTGGCAAGGCGCCGGGGGTGGATGAGATCCGCCCTGAGATGCTGAAGGCTCTGGACGTTGTTGGGCTGTCTTGGCTGACACGCCTTTTCAATGTCGCATGGGGGTCGGGAATAGTGCCCATGGACTGGCAGACCGGGGTGGTGGTTCCCATTTTCAAAAAGGGGGACCGGAGAGTGTGCTTGAATTATCGGGGTATCACACTACTCAGCCTCCCGGGGAAAGTGTATGCCAGGGTGCTGGAAAGGAGGCTCCGACCGATTGTCAAACCTCGGATTCAAGAGGAGCAGTGCGGATTCCGTCCCGGCCGTGGAACAGTGGACCAGCTCTTTACCCTCGCAAGACTACTGGAGGGGCTCTGGGAGTTTGCCCAACCAGTCTACATGTGTTTTGTGGACTTGGAGAAGGCCTTCGACCGGGTCCCTCGGGGGTTTTTGTGGGGGGTGCTGCGGGAGTATGGGGTGCCGGACCCGTTACAACGGGCCATCCGGTCTCTGTACGACTGCAGTAGGAGCTGTGTTCGTATTCTCGGCAATAAGTCAGACGCGTTCCCGGTGGGTGTTGGCCTCCGCCAGGGCTGCCCTTTATCACCGGTCCTGTTCGTGACTTTCATGGACAGAATATCTAGGCGTAGCCGGGGGGAGGAGAACGTCGGGTTCG
This sequence comes from Ophiodon elongatus, assembly GCA_016806645.1. NCBI lineage: Eukaryota > Metazoa > Chordata > Actinopteri > Perciformes > Hexagrammidae > Ophiodon > Ophiodon elongatus. Next base: position 62,680 of record JACSYO010000178.1, on the reverse strand, counting down.
GGGGTCTCGGAATCGCCTCTCTGCTGTTCGCAGATGATGTGGTCCTGTTGGCCTCTTCGGACCATGACCTCGGGGGGGATGAGAGTAAGCACATCCAAATCCGAGGCCATGGTGCTCTGCCGGAAACTGGTGGATTGCTCCCTCCGGGTGGGGACACAGTGCCTACCGCAAGCGAAGGAGTTCAAGTATCTCGGGGTCTTCTTCACGAGTGAAGGTAAGATGGAGCGGGAGATCGACCGACGGATCGGTGCGGCTGCAGCAGTAAAACAGGCGCTGCACCGGACTGTCTTGGTGAAGAGGGAGCTCGCAATTTACCGGGCGGTCTACGTTCCGACCCTCACCTATGGCCACGAACTCTGGGTCGTGACCGAAAGAACGAGGTCTCGGATACAAGCGGCCGAAATGAGTTTTCTCCATAGGGTGGCCGGGCTCAGCCTTAGAGATAGGGTAAGGAGCTCGGACATCAGGAGGGAACTTGGAGTTGAGGCGCTACTCCTTCGTATCAAAAGGAGTCAGCTGAGGTGGTTCGGGCATCTAATCAGGATGCCTCCTGGACGCCTCCCGTTAGAGGTTTTCCAGGCACGCCCAACTGGTAGCAGGCCCCGGAGAAGAACCAGGACACGCTGGAGGGATTATATCTCCCAGCTGGCCTGGGAACACCTCGGGATCCCCCAGAATGAGCTGGAACGTGTTGCGGGTGAGAGGGAAGCCTGGGTCGGCCTGCTAGGCCTGGTGCCACCGCAACCCGACCCCGGATAAGCGGATGAGAATGGATTTTGTAAAGCCACCATCCAAAAAATAGTTGCGCGCAAAAACAATTTCACGCCGAGTACGATGACTTTTATAATTATATTCAGTACAGTTAATTGCAATACACGCCGAAACTGAATAAATTAGTGGGGGTCCAATTGATAGCGCTAGTCCCACGTGAGGCTAATGAATGAATGACATTGGTAATACACTATCGTTTAGCTGCCAAGAGCACGATCATTACCGTCTAATCTTTCGTACATCCTTTTGTTTCGCAACCATCGATTTCAAGCTGTTCTGCAATCACCTGCAACAATTTATCTTTATCTTTGTTTATCATGAAGTGCTTTGTGCTGGGAGACGGACGAGTGGAGTGATTCAGCTCGTCAGCTCCCATTTTGGATGATGACGTTTGCATTTACGTCAATGAGTGGTCCAACAACTCTTCACGGACGCGAGACAACGCAGTAAATCGCACCTGTTCCTAAAAGTTAATGATGGACGAACATTTCGGAGTCGGTGTGCAGTTTGTAGTTTTCAATTTGGACATGAAACACACGGACTCGGCGTGTGAAGGCAAGTCTAGTTTGATTATAAGACTGGTTTAGCGCGCCTGCTTTGGAGAGTCCGTGTGCCCCGATGGTGACAATAGTTCCTCTACAGTGCACATGTGTGTCCCCCGGCTGTCTGTTAACTAAAGCAATGCTGACAGTCCCCGTTTCTTCGTGTTCATACACGCACACTTTACTGTGTCATCTGTCAGAGGACATAGGACTTTCATGTCAGCCACGCGGAGCTGGAAATACACTTGCTGTTAATGCTTGTGGGGGCTGTGTGTGTGTGTGTGTGTGTGTGTGTGTGTGTGTGTGTGTGTGTGTGTGTGTGTGTGTGTGTGCTGTAGCCCTGTGGCTAGTTTGGTAGTGCTAATTGGTATTTTGTAAGTGTTAATTGAGTCACTGTGAGACCAACCCTAGGCCACAGTCACACTAATAGGAATGCATCCGAAACATGTGTCCACATTAGTGTTTTTTCCAGTCTTTTTTAAATTTTTTTATTTTAAGTTCTCCTATCTGAAATGACACAACAGTCTTCATTTTCATCGGCTGCAAACACAACAAAACAAAGCGGAACAGACGGGCTCTCGGTTGGTCGAGCCTCTCTATCGTCACTTCCATTTTATATCAACTTACAGCCATGTTCTCATTTACATATTCTGTTTCTGTTGTCAGTATGGAAAAATACTTGATCATGGATTAATACAAGTTACCTGAAAATCGGAGCCAACAGTAATTACTGGGCAGTTGATCAAATTGCTGTTTCACAATATTTCTGTCACACAGCACTCGGCTGTCATGAGTCATCATTTCGGATTGCCAATTTTTTGTTTTGCCAATCAACACTACATTAAATTGTCAATTTAAAATAAATCTTCTCAAGAGCCTGTTTTCAAAAAATTGCCATTTTGGGGCGTGAAGCATGAGCCAACACAATCTTGCATCTATTGGTTTCCCTTCGTGTCGCTCCGCACAACTTTTTCTATTCGCCGGGACAACATAATGCTACAGAACTAGAGTTAGTGTTGAGGCACCCAAACCACAACGGTCTTGCGGTTGAAAGTTTTGTATTTGTTGGACCCATCCACCTCCTCTCCCCTTCTGTCCCCTCCCACCCACTATAAATGGTCTTTCTCGACATTTAATACTACTTCACTAGCTCTGACCGTTGCTTTGTCACTTCGATACGTTGAATTTATGATTCTGAGCAATTTGAAAAAATTAACAATCGTGTCCCTGGTGATAGCCTTTCATGACTATTTCACATCCTGCCATGATACTGGGCCGCTTGGACAGAAAGCCAAATGGAGAAGATAAGGATATTTTCTTGCACTTTTTAAAGATTTTTATTTTGGCATTTTGTGATGGTGTGATATTTGGGATTGGGCAAACGATATATTTTACTGTTTAATTTGGATGACTTGTTGGACAGCAGTTACATAGACAGACTGTGAGTTACGTCTCTTAATTTAGACTACATCAGGCATGAGATCTAACACAATTAATTAAGGGTTTATTTCGACCACATTGTTGGTTCACTGGAAGAAGATGGTTTTGGGGAATATAATTTGGTTTCTGTCAAGTTCGAATGAGTGTTTTACAATTCTCCGTTTGATACGACTGCAACAATAAAATATCTACTGTCTGTAAGACGATGGTCGCACAAACTAGTCAATTTAAGTTTAATGTTCACTGATATTATTATTTATTTAGGTATTATTACTTTGACTAAGATGTTCAGTTCAACAGTTATCCAGTCTGTAATAGAGTCAAGGATTGTTCATTAAGATTGTTCATTAAATATCCACTACTGGTCAACACCTACATACAACAACGCCCCTCCCCCTCCCCCTCGCCCCGGGCCAGAAAATCTGTGTGTCGACCGGGCGCCCAAAGATGCATTTTTGAATTTGTCCGCTTTGCTGTGGACACGATCTGAGAACCGACTGATGCAGTGCACCTACCATGTGTGGGACACGGTAAATCAAACCAGATGACAACTGTATCACAAGACATGGCCCATAAAGGTGAGTTATTCCTACAATCTATCATGCGCATTAACGGCGAAACACGCGGACTCTCGGCTGTGGAATGAAGCTCCCCAAAATACGGAATAAAAGGAAACTTAAAACATGATTAAAAGTAGTGCACTTAAAAAGCAGAGTAGGGTTTCCTTCCCTGTGGGTTCCAGCCAAGCCAAATGTTGGCCGGGGCCACATAACGTGCGGCACGTCTCTTAGTAAAATTGACGCTGACATTTAGGGTTAATACCGCTTGTCACTGTGATTTCAGCAAATATGTCTTCACCGCTGAGTGTTCCAGCAGATGTTTTGTCTGTGTGTGTGTGTGTGTGTGTGTGTGGGTGGGTGGGTGTGTGTGATTGGGTTTGCATTTGCGGTGTGGACTAAAACTGTCATTACAGCTGAATCCAGTCATAATGTCCACACCTAGCAAAAGCCTTCCAGAGGTCGCTAAACACACACTTATCCAGCCATCCAGAATACAAGAGGAAACACCCGTTAAACAACCGTTGACCCCCCTCACCGCACCCACCCGATCACTGCCCACCCAGTCCCACCCTCCAAGCCCAGGTCTGCTGGCCTGAGTGCTAACAGACCACTGTGAGTCACTGCAGGCGGGAGGAAGGAGAGGTGAGGCTGTGTTGTGAGAGACACGAGGGTGAGGAGGGGCTGGAGACACTGGAAACCACCCTGGGAAAAGTGGATGTGATTCAACCCTTGTACACACACACACACACACACACACACACACACACACACACACAACAGGCCACCTGGCACCCGTACACACACGCCGTCGCCCAGGTCAGTGGTCAACTTGGTGACGGCAGACACCGGGGGATTAGGGCCGGCCCGGATGACGGCACCCAGTGAGATACTTCATACAACCTCTGCCAGGAGTGTATGTGAGATGATTGCATGGCTTCACATATTATTAGACCATCGATGACAGATTCCAAAACACTGCATCCATAATTAACAATAGGACCTGAATCTCTCCTTCCCCTCTTGGTTGATTTTTGTGACTGCTCGCTGGCTGCGGGCGTCGGGAGTCTTCCCTTCGCTCATGACTCACTGATGAGCCCGTTTTGGACGAGCCGATTGCCAGCAACGAGCTCGGAAAATGAGAGCGGGGGTATTCCAGAGTTACGGCTGCACCATGTAGTGATAATTGCAACTTGGCGCGCTCTGCCGCTCAATAAACTTAATTTAGCTGAGGGAGTGATACCAGAATACTTGTTTGATGGCTCACAGGGTTTTCTCTTTGGGATGGTGTGTGTGAGGAGGTTACAGCCTTCCACACCTTTGTTTCCTACGACCTAACAACACTCGTGCGGCCAGGGGCTGACTCATCGAACATGTATGCCAACCCTGTCGCCAAGAAATTACATTTATATACTACTTTTATTTGTTTTGCCACTAATGTCTGCATGGGAAACGTATTTGCAGCTTGGATCTTGTTCATTGTTTTTCCCAGTGAAAGAAGAAGTGTTGCATTCTTGTAACATACAAGTCTTAAAGGAGTAGTCACAGTGGATGGGGGGCTTACAATGCACAGGACTTTGGTACTAGAAACCGGAGTCCAGTTTGTGTGTAGGTTTAGGAATAAAAGTACTTTGGTTAAGGTTCGGGAAAGGTCAACAAGTCTCCCAAAAAAAGACAAAATGAGCAGTTTGTAACTAACATATAGAAGTGTTTTCTGATCTGATGTTGACATTACTTGTCTGTGTTCCTTCCAAGACCCGTTATAAATAGCTGTTGATGATATTAATCACTTTTATGTTGTGACAACATTATGGTAGTGGTTTGGTTCATTTAAGGAGCAAACATGACTCAGTTAGGGTAAAGGAAAGATCAGGGTTGTGGTTGTGGTTGGAAAAAGTCAACAAAACCTTGAATTTATTTACACTGAAGCCCTCTAGCGGCATTATTCAGGCGATGTTACTGGCGACAAAGTCCATGTAGGAATATTGCTTTGGGTGGATAGGTTAATCAAACGTGAGGGAAAAATAATTTCTGAAAATGTGAAAAGACTGTGAACCATAGACTCTAAATAATAAGTGGATGTAGTCACCGTGACGTCACCCATTGGTTTGTGGACTGATGTTTAGAGGCCTAAAGATCGGCAGTTTGGCCGTTAAAATCGTGGGTTTGGCCGTCGCCATTTTGTTTTTTTAGCAACCAGAAGTGATACGAGAGGCTGGAGCTATGTACAACCGAACTCTGAATAGGACAGGCGACCAAAATGTTTCAATTCACTTTCATGAACTGAAAACACACTGTGAAAGGGTTGAAGTTATAAGACGAAAACACAGACAACTCCCAGACCGAACAATACTCTGCTAGCGAGCTGTCATCAGTCGAAGAAGAAGTCTAAGGCGCTTACGCATTGCCTTCCCTTTTCAGACCCAGAGGTTGCCTTAATAGTCCTGAATTTTGGAGTTTGATCGCCAAACAGTTTTTCAGAATTTTTTATGTTCAGGATTTTTTATGTTCGGTTTGATGACGCACTGGAGCCATCCTTAGCATAACTCGCCCCCTAACACCATATAAAAACTAGAGCACATAGCATCAGTGGTTCTGCTGCTCATTCGCTAGTTACAACACTTACTCACCACAGCCTGCACCTTGCTAGCTAGCAGTGGTGCACAGGCCATCTGGAATACTGGGACAAAACCCCGGTGGCTACCGTATCAGTGTGCCAGTGGGCCGTTCGTCCTCTGTCTGTCTCCTTACCTCCTCTCTGGGTTCCTGTCAATTGGGGTGCACGTGCTTCATGTGTGTACAAAGACTCACTCTGTCTCTACTTTTGCAGCTGTAAAATGGTGGTTAAATCGCTTTTGAGCGTCACAACGCCAGCGAAATGACTTGTTCCACTATCAAAATTTGATCTGTTCAGTCCAATAACCTTTGGAAGAGTCTCGAAGAGCCGTGCGATTGAACTTTGTGTGTTTTATCCCCATTCAAGTTGGCGATAGAGCTAAACCTGAAGTTAGTAGGCTCGGCCAGCGTAAGTCGCTGGTGCGTATGCTCCGCCCGATTAATTTAATTTTTTTTAATCTTTCTAATTCGGTTGGGTATAACAAAATAATTTCTGAGGAGTGACCTACGTAGCTTTACGCAGACTTTAAACAAGTGTTCATTTCCAGTTTCCCACCATCAACATTGTTTTTTTCCCAACCAGGAACATGATCGTTCCGTAACCAAGTTTCTTATTAGTACAACCGAGGCGACGAAAGGACCTTTATCCTGAACAAAGTAGTCATTTTAATCCAGTTAATCCTTGGACATTAAGTTTCCCTCAATATGTATTTGCTGTTGTAAATTAGTGGTACACAAACATCACTTCTAGGCGACAGGGTTGCATATGCAGCCCACCAGTGCCCTTTTTTCTTTTTTACTGCCTTTGATCGAGCTGACATTTTAAAGGGGTGTGTGAAGTGTGTGTGGCTGGAGACGGAGGACTTGCGGTGGCGTGGTGGCTGGTGTTGTTGTTATTTGGTTTCAGGTTGATGTTCGCTTCGACGCTTTGCACTCGGCTAACTATATGCAGACCTGCAGGCAGAGGAATAACCCCAGACATCCAGCGCCGAGCAGCTGTGGGCACCGAGCCACATACTGAGAATGCACCGTATGCACACACAAACACATACACACACACACACACTGAAATATAAGTAAGGGTGTGTGCACAGTGAAACAGATGAAAATATGTGCACACACACACACATTGAGAACACCCAACAAGTTCATAGACTGGAATGAATTGCAACTGAGAATAGTGGCCAAACACACATTTCTGATATTATTCTTGCTTTTAAGAGTGTGTGACGTTATCAGAAAACAAACGCGGCACCAAAGTTCATATGTCCGACGACCGCACACTCATCACACACACACAGACACAGACGCACACGTCAGTCTGACATGGTGGGAGTGAAATACAACAGACAAGGTATTCTTTTAATGTTCCTTTCAAGCTGCATTCTTTATTTAATGGTGCCTTATTGCACATGTTGTCTCTGTTATGGCTTAACGTTTGGCAGACTGTGTCCTTATGTCTGTGAGTATGTGTGTGTGTGTGTATGTGTGTGTGTGTGTGTGTGTGTGTGTGTGCGTGTGAATCTGGTCATTGTAACAGTTTAACAGCTGGCTCATTATCTGAGTTTATACACACACATATGAAATACCCATCAGGCCTCGACCACATCAATTCATCCCAAAGTATAACCTCAATTCATTCAGTCCATTTCGAGGTTCGCCTGTGCGGTGTTAGCTCGCGAGAGTGCGCGCGTCTGTCGCCGCCGGGCGTCTTTTCTCTTTTCCACGCAGCCAGTGTCCTTTCTCCCCGCAGGATCACGTCTAAAAATAAACACAGGTTGTTCTAGCGCGGGCCATGAGAGGCTAACTGACACAGGGAGGACAGTTTATGTTGGTGGCATGGACACACTAATGATGAGGCTCATTATTTTCAGATTTTCACCCCAAAAAACACCACTGTTTCATAAAAAACGTTGAGAGTCATTTTCAGTCAGATTTAGTCTCAAAACACACAGATGTAGCTGCAAAAAGAGAATCATGTTGTTCCCAGTTCGAGGAAGTGTAACAAGTAGGACGCAGTTATTCAGATAAATTCCCATATCAATTTGTTTATACATAATATGAAAGCAGTGGATTTTATCTAAGCAGTGGCATTACAGTGCCATGAGGTGTTTAGCTTTTCTCTGAACGCTACAACATCTGGAAGAGGAACACAGACTGAGGCTCAAACCTGGCAGCGGGTTGAAGGGAAGGGGACGTGAAGAAGCCCACTTTCCATCACCTCCATCTCGGCCTGTCGTCACCGGGAGCTGCAGCGAAGTGTGTGATGTAAAACAAATCTTGTCACTGGAACGTCTCCCTGTTTCTGTTGCCAAATATTTGCCTGGCTTAAAAGCGATACCCGATTTATCACAAGCTCTCAGCTCACAGGCTCTACGGTTCTGTGTTGCATGATTGTGATGCAAGATGAGTAGCCAACGAGCTAGCGTTAGTGCCCCGTGGTGGTTTTTTCCTCCACTATGCAGATAGTTCATAACACCAGCGCGGCTTAGGACGGAGACGTACCCGCTCTTAACTATGCGTTCGCGCGACGCTGCCTCGCGTGTCCGGTTGGAGCGTCGTCAGTCACGAACATGACGCAACACATGGTTAAAAATAGGGGGGCACCGATACCACTTATTCAGTGCTTGCCGATACCAAGTACCGATAGGAGTACTACCACTACAGTTCCAAGAATAACTTTGTTGCTGACATTTTAACGTTCAATATTGTTTTTTTTCTGAGACAAACAAAGCAGAGTTCTTCGCAGTAGGAACGTTAACAATTAACTGTTTAACCGTGCAGTCAGTTGAACAATTAAAAGAAATATTAAAAACTAATTTATGTGACAACTTGTCACATAAAGGAGAATTGCGCTGGTCCACCATAAAGGTCAGCCCACCTTACGTTTGCTGGAGCCAGAGCTGCCGTACTTGTAGCTGACTTCGGGGCTAACCATAGACTATATATAAGAAGTGGACGTCGTGACGGCGTATACGGGTCTGGTAGGGGCAGCTACCTGTCAATCACAGTAGCCCGCCCTAAAAGCATACCCTGCTTCATGGTCTATTTGACTCTAAATGGGACATTAATTTACTAAATGAACACCATGCTGTATTGAAGAGGTGACTGAGACCATAAACTCATGTTTACAATGTTTACTGAGCTAATAAATCAAGTGAGAACCGGAGGAGTCGCCCCCTGCTGGTCAGTAGAGAGAATGCAAATTTTAAACAAATAAACTGTAGACACACTGCACTGCTACGTAGTGGTGCAATACCGGACACTCGCTAACGTTACGCTAGCCTTGCAATATAAATACTGGTATCAGTGCAGGCCTAGTTAACAAGTTAGTATGTCTTTGGCCTTCCAAATCGCCAACTCAAACCAAGTTTTGAAATGAGCCCAGGTCCTGTTTCGTGATTGGTTTCTCAAAAAAAAGAAAGGAAAACATTAGGGGAGATGATGTGTCATGTCTGTTCTCAAAATGTAGAAAAGGTCACAAATGCTTCATTAGCGGGAAAATCTGACTGGCGCTAATGGCGAGTCTCATTATTCGCCGCCTGTACTGTCCATTTCTGGTCGCGCTCATTCTCTCCTCTCTCTTTCTTCATATTGCTGCTTGCAGCTGCTCGAAATAGACACATAAAGCAAGCTTGTGGAAATGCCACAGGCGACAGCTTATGACAAAGCTGAGACTACGAGAGGCTATTAGCAAGCTTGCCAAAGAGTCGTTAGCGAAACAGCAAAGTTCTCACTAAGCACGAGCAGACAGAAGCGATCTAGTGAAGTTGTAAAAGTCTGCTTGTTTTGTTGTTTTGTTTCCTTTAGACTGTCAAAACTGTTCCTGGAAAGCAAGACAAAGCTAAAGTTCAACTGATTCCTGTGGTGTCTGGTCAAATAAAAATGAACCTGAGGGAGAAATAAGGTGTCCACAGACAGTAGATGATAAGTGCATGTAGGTTTGTGTGTGTGTGTGTGTGTGTGTGTGTGTGTGTGTGTATGTGTGTGTGTGTGTATGTGTGTGTGTGTGTGTGTGTGTGTGTGGTGTGTGTGTGTGTGTGTGTGTTTCGTGAAAAGACTTATTGATGCCACATGTGTGAACAACGGCTGGCGGTTGTGTCAGCGGGCGTGTGAAGCATCACATCGCGGCGACACATCTCTGCGACAGCTCCCAGCGTATAAACGGGCGCAGCCGGACTTTGACAGTGATAGCTACTGACAAGGAGAGGGAGAGGAGAAAGGAAGGGAAAAGGGAAGGACACTTGTAGATAGCAGTCGTATAGGCCTGACTTCGTGGCTTCACAAAGCGCTTTGAGCGAGAGGCTCCGTCCGTGCAATCGCACACAAGAAGGGGAGCCTCCCCCCGCCCCTCCACCCCCACCACCCCCGCCCCTCCACCCCCCTGCATGGTGTAAAAGTCAGACGTCGCTCTGCTTTTGAGCAAAGGCTGCAATTCAAAGGCGAAAGAAAAAGAGATATGGATTCATTTAACCTTTGCCCCCGTTTTATATGCATGTGCTTCATTTTAGGTTGTGTTTATGTGCATGGGAGCACCTGCGACCCTTTCCTCTGATGTGGCAAACAGGCGAATCCGTCCGCTTCCTCGATGAATCGCCATCCACGTTTATGGCCCCGATAAAGAGCTCAGGGGGTTGCGTTCACCTCGAAGGGCAAACTCCTATAAAACGCACTCAATTTGGTGGCAGTGAGAACAAATCGCAGGCTCCGGGAAAGGTCTCTCTTTCCAGGTTATAGAGCAGGATAGTCGTTGTTCATCTTTCCAGCTGTCAGTTAGCAGATGGAGCCCGATGCAACGCGTCAGCCCTTTCTGTAATAGGGAGCCCGGTTATCGATTTACCTCCTTCGCGCTCGCTATCTCCACTATCGCACTGAGGTTTGATCAGCACAAGCTAGATAAGATTTGCCCCGGCTATGCATGCGTGTGTGTAATGAAAAACTAAAGGAGAGGATGCAGAGAATGTGTGTGTGTGTGTGTGTGTGTGTGGTGTATGCTGGTGTGTGCTCGCTCACTTTCACCTCGGTGCGTATTTATGCTTCTGCAGCCGTTTTGGAGTGCAGCGGCAAATTGAGCAGCTGTATTGTATCCTGTGAACAAAAGAGGCCCATTTGTATAAATTTGGCTTGTAGAGGCTTTTGGCTCTCAGATGCGCCCCTGGCGTAGCAGATTTGATTACACGGGTATCTGTTGCTCTGCCTCAGCGGATAAAACAGGCCCCCCCATCTACAGAAGGAGTCAATGTGCCCTCGCACTTCACACAGACCTTCACGTGTTGGCAGCCAAGTCGGTGTTGAAAAAAAAGGGGCGTTCATCTCAATGTGTCTCAGATATTTATGTTGCACAGGTTAATTATGCGCTCATGGAAAATACTTTTCTTTGAATACTTTGGCTTCATGGCTAAACAACCTGCTAGACTAATGACCTTCAGCCTCAGCTGCACTTTGTGTTTCGTGCTAATTAGCAAACGTTAGCATGCCAACATGCCAAACAAAGAAGGCCAACCGGGTAAACGCCATACTTGCTACACGTGTTAGCGTGGCCACTGTGAGCACACTGGCATTAGCATTTAGCTCATAACACCACTGTGCAGCCTCACATAGGCGCTAGCAAGTTTGAAGAAGTGCAGCGAGCTGGTAACATCGCATCACTTGTAAACAGGAAGTTTATGGTTACATTTGAATATGAATCGAAACACCATGTCATTCTAAAGAGGTAATAATCTGTATAAATCTCACCTGGAGGCAGATGCATGTTAGCATTAGCAGCTTTGCCATTGGGAGTTATGTTATGTACGCTGTCATTAGCATTTAGGTTAAAGCACAGCTGTCGGACTTTATTAAAGTTAGCTGTCCATACACATAAAAGTGTGATCAGTAGTGGTTTGTTTGCTTGGTTGGCTTTTTAAAGCTCTCCAGAAGTTTCTCTCCTGCACCTCCCTCTTTGCTTTCTTAGTAAATAAAGAACACGGTCTCAATTTTTGTCTTCGACCAGTCATCCCTCAATCTCCCTTTGTCTACAGCTCTCTCCTTCAGGTTCAGTTTTCAATCTGTGGTTGAAATGTAATGCCTGCCGGGAGAGTACTCTTGCTGGCCAAACGCTGGGCCCCATCACGCACACACGCACACACATGCACACGCAAACACAAACACACACACACACACACACATACACACACACACACACACACACACACACACACACACACACACACACTGGCACATGTCCATTTAAACCAGCACAATCTACCACACAAGCGGGACTAAGCACACACACACACACACACACACACACAGGCTACACATCCCACCTGCAACCTCTTCAATCTAAACCTCCCGTCGTTCTCCCATTCCTCTCCAAACCATAAGGGTCCCCAAGCCCCCCCCCCAAAACCCCCAACCCCCAAAGTTCTTGTTGTTTAAGCTCCAACCACCATGTCTCGCTTCACTTTCTCATTTTCCATGCTTCAAGTACATATTTCTGGATGCTGATAGAACGAACACTAGTCCACAAGCTGCAGACATACGTGTTTGATGTAAAGGAAAGGATTTGTAATGGTAATCTATACAACTGATGTCATTTATTTATGCATGTGTTCAGGTCAGAAGTGGTATGGAGGCTTCTGTGTGTGTGTGTGTGTGTGTGTGTGTGTGTGTGTGTGTGTGTGTGTGAGTAATTACCTTGGCAAGATGAGACTCGGCTCTATTATCTCCGCCTGTTGATCGTCACCCTTATTGCACTACAACAACAAGAAATCCTCCCTCCCATTTACACTGCCGGCTCTCATAAGTTCACAGCTACCACACACACTGAGCTCATTTGTACGTGAACGTGTGTGTGTGTGTGCGTGTGTGTGTAATAGAGAGTGGTAACAGGGGCTGCCCCCTAAAAGTCCATAATTCGAGTCATGAGTTGAGAGGACCCCGGGTTTACTCGTTGCATGTAGGTCTAACAACTGCACTTACTGTTTAGCTGTCATTGTACACCGAGTTTAATTGTCATCGTTATTATTTATGTCATTATTTGATGTGTTTGCTTATATATTACTTATACATCTTGTTCCCATGAATATTGATTTTGTTCGTATTAACACGACATAGGAATTATGTTTACGTCCTACGTTGACACATTTAGTCGTGGCTATCTCGTGCAGGAAGACGTGTGAGGCAGCAGAAGGTTTTATACTCTGCTTAAAGATGAAAGTTTAAAGTGATATTGCATCACTCCATTTTTTAAGATTTAATGGCGTTCAAGTGGACTCATTCCTTCTCAGTGGTGTGCAGCCAACAAGGTATGTTTATTAATGTTTTATGTTTTCCTCGTGCATATTTGCGTGTCTACAGTTTGTGTGCAAAGCGAATGCAAATTGAGACCATAAACTCTTGTTTACAGTGTTTACTGAGGGAATAAATCAAGGGAGAAGTCATTTTCTCATAGACTTCTATACAACCTGACTTATTTTTCTATAACAAAGGTAAATTATTATAATGTCATCATGATGTGTTCAAATGTAACGTTGTAAAATTTTGTTTTTGCCACAAAACTTACAGTTAAATACAGTAATAAATACAGTTGTTTGAAAGAGATGTTCTGAAAATCTCTGTTGCGGTAACCAGGCGGCAATCTCCGGGTCTGAAAAGTGAAGCCAAGTGCCTTAAAATTGCATTCTCTCTAATGGCCATCGCGAAAGGAAGTTGGATTGTATAGAAGTCTAGGAGCAAATGACTCTACTTCTCTCTTGATTTATTCCCTCAGTAAACATTGTAAACATGAGTTTATGGTCTCAATCTCTAGTTTCAAGTCTTCTTCAATACAGCATGATGTTCATTTAGTAAATTATGGTCCATTTAGAGTCAAACAGACCATAAAGCAGGGTATGCTTTAGGGCGGGGCTACAAGGTGATTGACTCTTCCTCCTCCGCATTCAAAATATGGTCACGTCCATTCATTAGTTGGCGACAGACAGAACTCGAGTCCACAAACCAATGGTTGACGTCACAACGACTATGTCCACTTCTTATACAGTCTATGTTGGTAACTGAAGCATGTTCATGTTGGCTGCGATTGTTGGAAGGCACCACTCTAATATATGGAAACATAACTTTAGTGAGTGCAATATATCTCCAGTCTGTCTGTATGTGTGCGCGTGCGCATTGGACTCGCTGTCCAAAGCTGGGGAAGAGCTTGTTGATGAGGAGATGAGTTTTGGAGATGGTTTTCACATTCCCGGTTTAAAATGACATCTTATTTATGGCCACTTAACTAGGTTGACATGATTGGAATGCATTACGGTGGACGTGCGCGCGCGCGTGTGCGCTTGTGTGTGCGAGTGAGCCTGCGCATGCACCATATCCGTGCGTGTGCTGTGCACATGTGGAAAGCCCTGATTGCTTTTGGTAGCATTATTAACCTCTCCGGTCAGGAGCAGTAAATGAAATGTCAAACATCATATCAGTTAGGGGGAAGACTTTCTCTATGTCTGTCTCTAACACACACATACACTCACACACACACACACACACACACACACACACACACACACTCAGTCTCCACTTGACAGCCGATAGAAACATTCCTCATGTAGAGGACATATAACCAGCGATACACTCACACGACACTCTGAATAGCAATGAAATGACAATTTGTACATAATCCCAGCCTCCAGTTTGGGAGATTGATATGTAAATGAAGGCAAATGGATCTCATCCCAGAAACCTGACCTCTCCAGGCTGGTCCGCGTCTGGCCGTCAATCAGCGGCCCCATCAGCAGCAGCACGGCGGCGATGGCAGCAACGCATTCCTTAATGGTCATATCAGTGCCATCATGCCCCGCATACGCATCCCTCGCGAATTAGGCCTGAAACCTGCATCTATCATTATTGTGCTCTGATACTGCCATTAGAGTGTCTTTTTCCCCTTTTGTGGCTTCCCCCTCAGTCCTCTCGCCTGGGGGAAAGAATGTCAAATCGCTTTCCATTCAAAAAGAGAAAGGAAAACAGGCTTTTTCTCACAGGGTGTGGAGCTGGAAGACGGTACCTTCACAAACCAGCACCGAGTGCCGTGTTCTGACACTGGCATTTATGACAGGCAATCATGTTCAGAGTGACGAGAACCAGTGGAAAATTACACCACCTATTGTCACTGATTTTGAGGAAATCTTTGATTCGGGATTGTTCTCACATTCTTTTTTTTTTTTTTTTATCGTACATTCGACAGAAGATCTGTAACAATTGTCTGGTAAAATCTCAGTCTGCTCTCATCATCACTGACAGGTAATCACAGAAAAGTGCAGCTTCAGTCATTTATGTCAATGAGTGCACTGCATTGGTACAGCTGGGTAACAATGCAGAGGCCTCCAGCAAAACAATGCAGGGCCATCGGCCAAAAGTGTGAAAAAAAGTCTTCTTATTGTATGGACCAAGTTTTCTGTCGCTGATTACAATTTGCATATTTATAAATGTGCTGTGCTCACTGAGGTTCTGAAATTCTGACCATCTCCAAAAGAAATAAGCCGACTTAAACATATAAAATGTTTGCAGCTGGTTTACACTCTCACTGGCAGTCAAAAGTCCTCCGCCCACTTCTCTTTGTGTTTCCCCTCTCTGTTTTCTTTGCAAATAGAAAACCCGCTGTCAGCATTACAGGAAATCAAAGATAGGGTCCCAGCGTTGAGAACTTCGGCAAAATAAACACGGTAATTCTGCAAAAATGCTGAAAGGGGCTCAACTTTTAAGTGATGTTGCAACGCAACGCAATGCATTTCCAGGACTGTGCTGTCCTTCCTCACAGGATTATAAACTGCTGTTCTGTGTTTTGGCATCAAAGGCCATGGATTAATTATTTAAACTTAACTCTTATCCCTTTTACAATTGACTTGGAAAAAGCAAACTGCGTGACTATTAGAGAGATGGAGAGAAAGGTTGATAATAGGCTGAACTCAGCGGACAGCTGGCTACTTAGCCAGCCTGCTAATCCCGCCATGCTTCCATACGACACTGATCACAGAAATCGATCGACTAAGAAAGTGCTATCTTGCGATGAGCTTTCCAAATGCTGTGCCGAGAGCGCATGCTCATTTAGTGGCCGGCTTGTCAGCCAGCTACCTTGCTGATTCTACCATGCTAACGATGCTCTGGCCACAGAAAAAGAGCCCAAACAGCTGGTGGCCAGCGGCAGCACCGGGGCTACGGCCCCTCTGCCTCACTCCTCGTTGCTAGGAGACTAACTAGCCAACTTGCCAGCTCTGGAGATGGACAAGCTAGCTAGCTAACTGACCAGCCATCCTCTCCGAAGCTACCTTATGCTCTCCCGCCGGCAAAGCAGTCTGCCAGCGGCGTAGCGGTCGGCTAATTAGTCCCATTGGTTAATGTTTAACTTTCTCAAGTAACACTCACGGTCCTGGAGAGTAGATGACTGTAAATGCATAAACAAGCCAACAAAACTTGCCAGCCAGCATTAACTAACGTGTTCAGAGAATTATTCTACCTCCACCTATGCTCTGTCCTCAAAAATGCAACATCATGTTTACTTTTGGGGAAATGTTTGCTCCTTTACAATTGACTTGGAAAAAGCAAACTGCGTGACTATTAGAGAGATGGAACATCATGTTTACTTTTGGGGAAATGTTTGCTCCTTCGAGAGGGCGACAAAGTAGATAAAAGGACAAGAAGAACAAAAAAATGTAAAAGACCAGGATGACTGCCATGATACAGCTATAAGAACAAGCACCTCGGTCTGTCGACCCACAAGCCGGTCCTTGCACTGTGCTCCTTGAGATACTTTTGGTAAACCGGCAGCTTGGAATCAGGCCACAAGGAGCATGAAATGGGCTTTTATCATAATCACGGCCTCCGGTCTTTTGTGGTAGCCACTGCAGAAAATCCCCACCCTGCATCCTGTGCGGTGCCGCCGCTTGATCCTCCACACGGGTCCTTTCGAGGGTTGAGTAACAGCGCGGGAGAAGAGTGCAGCAATCATGTAGCAATCATGTGGAGCGACGGAGGCTCGCATTCAACATGCAGAATCACATCCGAGCTGCCAGGCTCCTATCAGCGCACCGTAGAGTCGAGTGTGGCCTCGCAGAGTTCAAGCCGAGATGTGAAGCAGACTGAGACAGACTGTAAGAGGAACTGTAAGAACAGGTTCTGTTTCATCTGGATCCATCTCAGTTGGTAGATTACTGGCAGGTGTTTACACAAGGCTTCAATGCAGAAACTCTACACGCCCTTCCCTCCCTCTTATGTGTGTGTGTGTGTGCCTGTATTTTATCAATGTGAAATCAGATTAAACATAAGGAGTGGAGTGGGGGGTGAGCTGCAAGTGCTCGGCTACGCTCGCTTTACTCCGAGGTATGTGAGAGTGAATGTGTGTATGTTTATGTGTTTTACCTGTCTTGTGGGGACATAAATCTGATTACACAGTCACATTGTAGGGACTCACATTTTTTGCGGGAAAATGGGGACAATAACATAAATCATTACATCCACGGGTGAAGACTTGGTTTAAGGTTAGAATAAGGTTAGGATTAGACTGGTAGCGGTTGGGTTAGGGTAAATCCAGAAAATGAATGTAAGTCCATGTAATGTCCCCAAAGGTCATGAAAACAAGACTGTGTGTGTGTGTGTGTGTATGTGCGTGTTTGTGTGTCTGTGTGTGTTGGGGGTGGGGTGGGGTGGGGGCTGGAATAGCGGGTCTTGGCTCTCAGGTATTTTAACCTAGAGCAGTTTGTGCACAAGTTTCGGTATATGTGTGCATTTGCATGCGCGTGTGTGTTTGCGTCTATAAAGTAAAAGCCCACCTGCTGATGGCCCTGATAAGAAGCCTCGGGGGCTCTGTCTCCTATTACAGCCATAACATCCACAGGTTGCACACAAATTTACCAGAACACGACCACAACTTGATCAGAACACTGAACAACTGTAATTACATGTTCAGATCACGTTGTCGGGTGATTTACGTGCATATATTCCTTCTACTCCGAGGGAGGCTTGCTGGCTAATAGGAAAATCATTTTATGAGACTCAAGTGTCTCAAGTGAAACATTTCTGTGTTCCTATGTGGATTGAACAGAGCAAATACAGCCTTTGAGTATCAATTTGAAATACAGCAGTAGTGACAGCAAAGATAGCAATATCAGAGTAAAGCGTTTGGTCATTTGCCCAGTTCTCCACGGTCGAGGCAACACTTTTTTTTCTTAAGTACATGGAAGAGTTGCGTAACAATTTGTAGCCTAATTAAATGGAAACACACGCTCATGTCCTCTGGCAAATTTCTTGCATTCTATCAACCGTTGCAAAGTGGAAACATTAAATTCAACTGTAAACACAAATTAACAGGAGAAAAAGGACAACACAATACAACGTGATGTCATATTACGAGTATGTCTTTTCGTGTGTGGAATTTTTATGCAGCCCACAAGCAAATGAATGTGAAATGTTTCGAGTTGAATGCTTAATGGGTCAGTTCACCCAAATCACACCGTGAACTCACTCATTGGTTTGCGCACTGCCATTTTGAAGCCTTGAGTTCGTAATTTTGGCCGCCGCCATCTCGTCGTTTGGCAACCAGAAGTGACACAGGGGTGGAGCTAAGTACAAATGCTGACGGACAACTCCCATACACAAAGCTTTGGTAGCAACCTGTCAATCACAAGCCTATTTGGTCTATTTTACTCTAAATGGACCATAATTTACTAAATGAACATCATGCTGTATTGAAGATAACTTGAAACTGTAGAGATTATAAACTCATGTGTACAATGTTAACTGAGGCACTAGGGTCATTTTTTTTCATAGACTTGCAACAAGAGGAGTCGCCCCCTGCTGGCCATTTGAAAGAATGCAAGTTTAAGGCACTTCCGCTATGGCTACACTTTTTAGAACCGGAGGTTTCCGCCTGGTACGAATTAGTTCCATCCGAGTGAAACCCGACCCTATAGGGTAGTGCTTTTAAGAAAAATAAGCAATGTCAGATATCATACTGGTTGCTCTTCTGATAACATGCATATTATACCTATATGTGCATGTTCACAGTATTATTTTCAGGGGCAAGTGGGTAATTTCACTGCTTCACTGAGGCATAGTGATAGATGACTAAAATATTGTATCAGTTCTACACAGGACAGTGAAAGTGAATCAATCGAAGTGTCCCTTTTCCACAGGAAGGCAGTTGAAATCAAATCTCTCATATCCTCTGATATCATTTACTCTCCTAGATTCTGCTTTCTAACATACAGGGGGAAGCTCTGCATAAACTCGGCACTGACCTTTGTGTGTGTGAGTCACCCAATCCCTCTCAGGTGAGTGTGTGTTCACAGGCTCTTTTGTCATAACTTTAACAGGACACGTCAATCAATAGAGAGGAAATTACCACTTGGAGAATGAGAGGAATCTGTGTTCTCTGTCTAAGCAAGAGAAACAGAGAAAGAGGGCGAGGCCGACAGACGGACAAAGATAGACGTGACCTCTCATTCATATTTCCAGCTCTGTCATTTTGATCAGTTGACATTTTTATTTTCAGATGTTGAATCCGTCTCTGTAGAAAGCCGAAACTGTGACATTCTGAAAACATTTCCCAGACATCCAGCGTGTATTTCAGGATAATGTTACAGGAAATTTCCCCTCACACAGAAAGTGAGGTTATGACACACAAGAGAACATTGCCAGTGCAACACACCCGTTCTCTAGCCTCGCACAAATCCATTTTTCCAGCTGGCAAATGACAAGTGAATTAGGTAATACATTTTGTGGAAGTAGGGTAATAATTATTGTAGTTATTTAGTTATGTTGATTTAGGGAAACAGGAAACCGATAAACTGACAAAAATGCTTGCGCCGCTCCCCAAATGATAATAATAGCTTTCATTAATATGATTATTTGTGCAGATATGTTGTAACTCCATATGAAAGTCACTGTGTACAGCTCCAGGCAGGAACATGAAGTTACCCAGATCAGTTGATCAACAGCTCATTTTACTGTTACTAGAACAAAAGATTGGATCATTTAATAAAATTATTTAGAGTTTGAAATGAATGGAGAAAAAAAACAGAAATGTTCTCGAAATTATGTTTGTATAGGCTACTAATTTGCAACAGCAAATACAGACCAAGCACAAAACAATCTGCACAACAAAATGCAACAACGGCCTAAAATAATAACAAAATGCTTGAAGCTAGCTAAAAACGTTAGATTTCAGCATGTCAAAGGATTATTTTAGCACCCCCATGTCTACCAGAGGGGCAGTTGAAACTAAAATGATGTTGGGATAAGTTAGCATTTAGCGAGCTAATTTTAGCTTTGTGTTAGCAAGCTACTGTCGTTAGCTAAGGCACTTGCAAACACAATAATGCACATGCAGCATTTCTGATTTAACCACATTCCACTCTGATAGTTGCTGACCAAATGCTTTAACATGACCTACAGAGAAATAGTTTGCCTATAGCTGACATATGGACAAGATGTTTGTTGCTGATGCCTCACGTCTTATTGCCTGTATTCTTAGTTTTTGGGATCGGCAGCTTATATAAACTTAGTTCTGGGTTCTTTACCCTGTTGGTAGTGCATTCCACCACACAGCAGCTTTTAGGCATTTTTCTGTTGTTTCCCAACAGACGTAATTAACAAGGAGCTAGCTTCACGCAATACAAAGTCAATGGAGCGCAAGGTTTTGTTTTTTCTCCATCTTTGTTGTAGGTGGGACTTAATTTCGCTCTGTCTCTATAGGTTTTGAAAGAAATGTAGTGTTTCATTTCCCTCCCATATCCACCACATACACTCTTGTTCAGGCATTCAAGGCATGGGGTTCAGACTAGGGAAAGAAAGATTGTATTCTTCGCTTGATTTAAAAAAAAAAAGTCAGCCGTGACTTGAAGCCTGAGACAGGACATGTTTTCTTTATTAACATTTAACAGAAATTATAATCTATCCCAAACATCTGCCAAAGTGCTTTTGTTGCCTGAAGCAAACCACACACAGGACTCAGCTGGTGTTAACCCCAAAACAATGAAATTGTCCTGGATCCCAAATTAAAAACATTGGGAAAGTCACAAGGTTTGAATAAGGTCCCCTCAAATTCCTTTTCAGGCACTTTTAACCACATTTCACCTTTTCTGTCAATAGGAGTATTGCTCACTTGTCATGGAGATGGCTGAGGCTCCTTTTTATTTATATGGTGTGTGTGTGTGTGTGAGCGCGTTCTAGTATTCCTCTTTGTCCGTGAGAACAGCTGGACTTGTGCGTGTTTGAGTTTTCAGCAGAGATTTCAAATAGATAATAAATGTGTCAGTAGGACGAGCTAGAGCGTACTAACTTTCATTACGTCTGCAGTTACACACATAGACAGACACACACACACACACACACACACACACACACACACACACACACACACACACACACAGAGCTGTGCCAGAAGGCCCACTTCTATAAGATGGGCTGTCTGCGTCAGCCTGTGAGACAAAAGGTTTATAACTGGTGTCTAGTCCTCCCTTTCTCCAGAAAGACGACTGCAATCAACACTGCTTTGTGTGTCAATGATCTCTGTTAGGACCACTTTGAGCTTTAGACCTTGAAGGTGAGGATGCAGACTAGGGACATTGTGTCTGGTCCTCACTTCTTCTTCTTTGGGGTTAAAGCTGCACTTTTTAATATTCATGTGTGTACAGAGAATTATCACCGAACACTGCAGCTCCCCTCAGCTCCACTGAGTGTTTAGCATCTTTCAGCCCACTGTTTTGGTTGTAAGGCCTGCAGCTCTACTGTTTCGGTTCAGTCTGCTGTCACTTCATAGTAGCATCCGGCAGTGAGTACTGGTCTTGTGTTCATCAGGTGGATGATAATGTTGCTCTGTGTCTGCTGGATGTGTGTGAATAGGCGACTTTTTGCGAACACTGTGTCAGTATTCTGTTGGCAGTTTGTTCTGCTGCCCCAAAGTGACCCAAAAAAACAACATAATAAGTGTGTGTGTGTGTGTGTGTGTGTGTGTGTGTGTGTGTGTCTGTGTGTGTGTGTGTGTCTGTCTGTCTGTCTGTGTGTGTGTCTGTACAAAGGGTTGTCCTCCCTTTGGGCTGATCTACCCACTTAGATCAAAGCGAACTTCCAGGACAAACTCTGGAGTGTCCACTGTTCCAGACGACGCCTGGAAAATCCCACTCACTGGAACACAGTCACCATGGGAACCATCATCCATTGTGTGTGTGTGTGTGTGTGTGTGTGTGTGTGTGTGTGTGTGTGTGTGTGTGCGTGTGTGCATGTGTGCATGTGTGCTTGTAAGCCATGTAAGTTGGGTGTCCTGAGGCTCATTGAGACCTTTTATGTGGGTCACACTTAAAAAGCTCTTCTGTTACAGTCACACACTTTGAACAAGCACACATACACACAGACACACAGACACACACACACAGACAGACACACACACACTCACACATCCTGCTTGTTGGGCAGTGGTTAACCAGGCAAACCCCGTGGATGAGATGACAGGCCTGCTATGTTGCTGTGGTGACTCTTGAACCTGGCCGGAGGTCATCGTTCAAAAGGAGGTCAGCATTCAAAAGGTCACTCAGCGCCACGCTGTGTCGGCGGGGACGCTACTGGTCCCTGAGCTGAGAGAGAGAGAGAGACGGAGAGCTTTAGAGGATGAATAAGCCAACGCTCTCCTTCGACTCGGCCCATTTTGGCATTTAGAGACCGAAGCAAAGAAAGAAGAAAGAGACAAGATCTCCTTTCTCATATGGAATCTGTGATATTGCTGCGTTTAGTTCCCTCGGTATAAAGCGGCAGTTTGGTGGATTTACGTACATCTTACCCCCCGGGGAGGGTAAGATGTACAACATGCATTGTTTAACAAGCACACCATAGAAGGACTTGAAAAAAATCAAAACCAAAAATAGAGTTACTTGCGGTTGTATGTCTCCACCAACAAGCTCAAGTTGCAGTCCAAAATGTCACAACTTCATTTCATCCTTTTAGACATGTGTGTGAACTTGTCATAATTAACATACCAAATCTTGAGTTATGGCCAAAAAGGTGTTTCGTCAGGTCACAGTGACCTTTGAGCACCAAATTCAAATCATTCCAACTGGATGTTTGGGCCAAATTTGAAAGAAATTCCCTCTGGCATTCCTGAGATATTGCATTCGCAAGAATGGACCGGCCGGACGGACAACCCGAAAACATAATGCCTCTGGCCACAGCTGTCTCCGGCGCAAAGGCATAAAAAAGACTCCACAGATGAGTCAGTTATGTTATTTGAATCAGTTAAATGTCTTCAGAAGAAGATACGATGCCATATACTACGATTTTTCTTGAAAGAGCACAACTTAAGACTCAGTGGATGTTTTTGGGATACATTTTAATCACTTAGTTCCAAGTCCAAAAAAAGCATGACAAAAATAATTTAAGTTTAAAATGCTATCCTAATACATGAACAACAATATTCCAGACATGTCCCTTCAGACGCACCATTAGTGCAGCAGCAGAAAAAAAAATACAAACTGGGAGCTCTACACTTTCTACATCTGCATGGCATTTAATATGCTGCATTGTGCATTTCCTCCCCCAAAGGTGAGATCGCAGACTTGCTCCAGCGGCTGCTTCCATGCCAGATGATGGTGTTTGATAGTTGTGCAAGAGTGAAACTAATGAATTAGTGAACAGAGGGTGTGTGGAGCGCATGCAGATCTACGGGGAGCTTCCTCAGCCAAGGGGAACGGACGAGACGGAAGGCCCACCTTGAATTTCAACACGCGCTCACCCCTCGCAAATCAATAACCCCTCTGCCAGCGCTTAGAATACCGCATGTAGACACCCACGTATGCACAGACGCACACATAAACTGTGAACGGTTCCAATGAGGAATCCTCGATGAAAGCCATTACAGTTGCAGACGTGATTTCTTTTGACCGTATATCAATGCAGAGTGTCAACGTTGATAAAAAGTTTGAATTACCTTTTTTCACCTTCCACATTTTCAGTCTCAGAACCTCTCCTGCTTTCTATTTTAAGTGCAAAGCATGCAAATAATACTCAGATGAGTTCCAGATGGGGCGTTAGTAGAACCACGTGTTCGAATCTGCCCCTCCGAGCTCTATCGATTCCACCATCAGAACATATTGAGGTTGTCCAGTTATCGCTTCCCTTTTGGGGGGGCGGGGGGGGACTCTGGAGGGCATTTGATCTCTGTGTACTCTGAGGAACAGAAGGGAGGGGATGAAATGGGATGTTGAGCAGTAGGAAAGAATGGAAATAATCCTCTGGGTCAGTGATAGCTTTACATCTTACTCTTCAGTTTTGGCTCCTATTGTGCACAAAACTTTTGACAAATAAAGGAAGAAAGACACAAAATAAACACAGCAACTCAAAATGCCATGAAGATTATCTAAAAGTTGCATTAGCTAATGTTTTGGGGCCACAAGGGGGCAGTGGAAACAAGCTGAATACACAAGATTGACATATCATGACATTTACATCTCATACGGTGAACTTGTTTAGGGGATGCGGAGCAACATCACGTCATCTGGAATCGTGTTTCTGACCACCTGTTGAGTGGGAATCCAATGTTCCCTCTCCCTTCCTATCTCTAACAACTCCAAAGGGGAAAATCTGTCTTCTTAGCTGCTAAATAACTAATTACCAGTTAGCTTTGTCTGTCTGCTGTTTGGTGATGGGTAGGAAGCATACAGTCAGGTTTTTATAAAATAAAAAAAGCTTATATATATTATAGCCAAAAAACAAGTAAACCGAAACAGTAAAGTTGGCTGGAAAAACCTCAAAAATAAGGAGAGAGATCCCTTTCATATACAAGTAGTGCATGTAAATCATAATTAACGTAAAAATATAAAAAAAAAGAAAAGAAAGTAGAGCAAATTCACAGTAGAGTCATAAAGATGGAAATGATGAAGAGCTAAAAGTCTGTCCTTGTGTAATGTATTCAGTGGGTAACATTCAGGGGATCAACTGCAGCTTAGGCCCAAATGACCACAGAATACCACATCACCTCCCTGGGGGAGTCGGCCAATCACAGCCCTCGAATGCCTCTGACTCACTGTCAGTCTGCCAGTCGGTCCCTCCATCCGTCTGACTGACAGGCCGCATGACACTTCTGTGTCTCCCTCCGTTGTCGGCCTGATGCTGCATTCACATCACGGCTGCATGAGCAGACAGCGAAGGAGACGGCAAAGTCACTCTGATCGGTAAGGCCTGCACACACACACGCACACACACACTCACACACACACGCAAGTTCACGGGCAAACACACACAGCCAAGTCACTCCCCGTCTATACGACTGACGTTTGTAGGTTACAATGGGGGGAGGCGGGGGAGGGGGGGCGGTGGTGGAAACAAAAAGGCTCCCTACAAGCAAAAGACCAACATATTAATACTTATTGGGTTCAAAACGCCATAGTTTTCCCTGAGTCTGATACCTTTAGCAGGCGAAAAGTCTTGCCAGCTAAAAGATTAAGAGTATATAACATATATTAGAGTAGCTATGGCCAATTGGACTCATATTGCAATAATTTGGCTTCGAGACTTGGATTATGCTGCGTGGGTTGTTAAGAGAAACATAAAGGTCATTTTATGCCTTTTTTTCACTGTTAACAACCAGAGCTGTACCTTAGTCATGGGTGGACTACCAAACGGGCCTAACGGGCCACGGGGCCCAAGGGCTCTGGGGGCCCCTAAGCCAGAGCTTCCGCATGCAAGTCGCTGTCATTAACTTTGCATTTCTTGCCGCATAGTCAGAGGGCTTAGTCATTCCTGTCAACAACAGATCCCTGAACGTCCGACTGAAAAACCGAAGGAACGGCCTGAACATTCACTTTGTAGAAGTCGCTAGAAAGAAACCACCGTGATCCATTTTAAGTGAGTGTTTATCCCCTCGGTTTATCTATATATAGGACGGCAAGAGTGGTGTATTTTGTTAATGTGCTGCCGTCCGTGCCCAGGGGCCCATTATCTGCTAATCCGCCTAGGACCTGGGTTGTTTGGTAGAGGGAGTGGGTTGTTCGGTCTGTTACACTTTTCATGGAGCTTTGGCTGGCGACGAGAACAGTCGAGCCTCTGACCTTGAAAAATTCGTACTTATCGTTTGTCAACTGATGTGTCCAAGAGTCAAGAGTGAACTTTACACATCCATCTGAGACACGCTGTGTGATATGATCAAACGCTCCTATAGCGGCTACTGATGAATCCTGGTGTGATGCCATGTTCACGTCATGTCGAGCGGACCATACTTCTGCTAACTGGGCAGAAATATTCACGTCAGACTCTGGGCAATAATGCGATTGTGTTATATATATGTGTATATTTATAAAACCTAATCCGACTTACTAATAGATATTTCACGTGTATGCCATGTGGACAGGAGGATTATTCGTCCCAGGCACGATGACACGCTGGACTTTTTGATGTCTCACCTTACTGGTGTAAGGCGAATACTGCTGAATGTGAACGTAAGACTACACTTTTTAGTTGGTCGTCTGTCTCTTTTCAGGATCCCAGCCTATCCGGGAGTTACGAGCCGATGACAGGATGGACTGACGAATAGTAAATCCTGTCAGCGCGTGCGCACACACACACACACACACACACACACGCGCGCATTTGCAGATGAATACCCGCACATACACACTACACGCAGAGGAGTCAAAAGGTTACGCCGCCTTCCCGCTGTGCCGCCGAGCCTCACAGGATGTTTCGCCAACTGTGGTACGAACACATGCAGCAGTTGTCTCTCACACACACACACACACACACACACACACACACACACACACACACACACACACACACACACACACACACACATACAATAATGTACACACACACAGATACTTGGACGAAGTGCCAGAATAATCTCCACAGAGGTCCCCTCCCTTTTAAACCTCACTTCCTCCAGTCAGACTTATAAAAAATGTTTCAAATTCACACGTTCACACGGAGACATCCCGTCCCAGCTTCCTGCTGTCCTTTCCTGGATGTCACGGTGGAGAAGTGGGTATGTGTGGGACGACATGCCCGGCGTCAGCCGCTCCAACACACACTCCATCAGTCACCACACTCACTGACAAGACATTCCCAGCATTAAACCGCTGCATGTGTTCTCTGGTGTACTGTAGATACACACACACACACACACACACACACACATACACGTATCTCCAGCGTCCTAATGCAGTATGTATGCGCACATTCCCACACACACGCAGAGACATAATATTTTTCATATGACCATATAAAGCAGTGTGCCACGGTTGCGTTAGATCCAATTCTTGATTCAATTACGAGTGTGTGTGTGTGTGTGTGGGAGGGCACGGAGGGACGCGCGGCTGTGTGGTCTATTAGTGTCAACCAGAAACACACCGCACACTTAGAGCCAATCACGAGCAGCGGGTCTGCGCGCCCGCACACTCACAATCAATTAGTCAAAACATCTGTGCGTGGATGAGTTTGTATTCATCTGTGGGTGTGTGTGTGTGTGTGTGTGTGTGTGTGTGTGTGTGTGTGCGTGTGTGTGTGTGTGTGTGTGTGTAAATCATAACTGATTTAAAGTGAGAAATTCTACTTTCCTTACTTTCCCTCCCAGCGCCGTCTCATTGGTGGCCCATACATGAGGTGGATTTTCTTTTGCCAGATCTGGTGTTCCCACACACACACACACACACACACACACACACACACACACACACACACTTACACACACACACTTACACACACATTAGAGTATATTTCATAGTCTGTGTTAGCTTCATTAGAGCAGGAGAGAGAATGGGCACAGCGCTATTGGCATGTGGGTTAGATTAGCCGGGCCTGCCGAGCCTTATAAACCCTGTTCTATTACTGAGACGGAGAGACAGAAAGAAGGAGGGGGGAGGGAGGGGGGTCGTTTCTAATATATTTAGCAGAAAGGAACATAATTGAGAGACAGGAGCAAGGGTAAGTTTCCACTAAAGACACCAGAGGCAGTGGAAGTGCAGCAGTGGAAACTCACCCCTTTGTTTAAAAAAAGAACGACACCTCAGAGACAGAGAATGAACACACATGCGGTATAGACTCACATGCGTTGTATAAGAAAGAGTCAGCTGTCTCTCACATGTGCACAGATGAGCGCATGAATACACATGCAGAGTAAGATAGTGCAGGATGTATTTAGCTGTGGCTACTCTGCGGTATCACCTTTTTTTTTTGTGCATTTGTGTGAGGTCAGAGGTGAGCCCGGCGGCTTAGCATAGCACCGTGGGCTTCTTGACAGTACCATCTGGGGCTAGGAGGATACTAAAGGCAACACACGTTCACTCACCTATCTGAACAACGACGCTGTAATGTACACACAAGAGCAGCAAACAGCAAACCCACATGGGAGGTTGTGTTTTTACGACATGGCTCTACACAACACCCACACAACTATCCTCACACAACCTATCCTCACACAACCTATCCTCACACAACCTATCCTCACACAACCTATCCTCACACAACCTATCCTCACACAACCTATCCTCACACAACGGTTTGTCTGGTCTCCTACGAAAAGGCCTTTTCAAAATAAACTTTTGTGAAAGATAAGATAGAAAGATTGTGAAATACTAAGTTAGGTTTAGGAATAGATCGTCGTATGGGTTAAAATAACCACAGAAGTACTGTTGCTGAAGTACACAAGTTACGTGACAAAAACATCAACATTGACAACATCAACGTTGACTTCTTCAGCTCACAAATCATCGTTTGGTACGGGTTACCATGGTTACGAATCTCCAACTGGCAAGGAAGCTCTTAGTAAGTGACGTGGTAATTCTCAAAAGATACATACTACTGTTTATTCACACAGTACACATATTGAGTATGTCACACAAGTAAACATTGACAGACATCTTTTATCTACTCTCCAAATGCTTTGGTTGGAGTATTATCTATAAGAGGCCTACTCTTCTTATTATCGCTGTTCTGGTATTGTTGATTTGTTCAATTTTTGGGGGGTTTTGTTTGTTTGTTTTCTTTACTGTTGACCAAGCTAACCCTTATGCTAGTTGGCTAAGCTAATATGTTGCTAATACAACATTCTAAGGTACTGTTGATTCACCGTTTGGCTAGCTGTTGAGCCGTTATATGTTCGCTAGAATAATTAGCTTACTGTGTTGTACCTTCTATGGCGACTTCATGTTGATCTTTGACTGGTAATACTTTATTTCTTTCTGACATAAGGAATATTTATACTGATTTTATTGCTAGTCTAGACTTTTATTAATCCTGTTTTCATCTTACTGTACTGTGCAATTTGTGTTTATTTGGTCGGTCCACCACTTTTGTCCAGACTGTAATATCTAAACAACATTTGAATGGTTGACCATGAAATTGGATACAGATATCCGTGGGGCCCAGTGGATGAATCTGAAAGACTTTGGTGATCAAATTACTTTTCGTCTAGTACCATTGGCAGGCCAGGTCACTTATCCTGTTAAAAAACTCAGTATCTATTCAATGCTTTTGCACAAAATTCTCCTAATCCTGATAACTTCCTTCCTTCGACTTTTCCTATAGTGCAACCATGGGGCTGGTATTTGTGGTGAAAATGTCTTCAGTTTTTTTATTTATCCAATACTTTTGTTTATAACCTGCAAAACTAATGGCATTACCATCAGCCTCAGCTGTACTTGTGTTTACCTTATGGACTGTATAAAATATGGACAAAGTCTCCGTGATGTCACCCCCAGGTTCCTGAAGAGCCGTTGTGAAGCTCAAGGTGGGTGGCAGTGACGACACAGCCTAACTCTGAAAATGGGCAAAGTGATGGATCGTTGGTGGCGCTGAGGTGGGCCTGGGTGACACAGCACAGGAGGCAGCTAGCAATCTGAGACAACACCTACCTGTCACTCAAAGCTACGGCTATGCTGATTGACTTGCTTCTGGAGCCAGCCTCAAGTGGCCATTCGAGGAACTGGGGCAATTCCACATTTGCTTCATTTCTCAGCACCTGAGGTTGCCGCTTGGTGTACTGCTAATCGTTAGCAGTTGTCAGCATGCTAACACGCTAGCTAAGATGGTGAACACTGACAATGTTAGACCCTTTAAACATCAGCATGCATTGTCCATGTTAGCATGTCAACATTAGCATTTCGCTCAACCCAGTGCTTCAAGTACAGACTCTTGTCTTTTTACAATACATTTTTTTCTAACTCTTGTTTCTCACCTATTTCTGACGTGTAATCGCTATCATTGAATATGTCGGGTTTTATCCAATACTGTTTTCACAGTTTCAAAATGTGCTTCTAGTAAAGAAATTAGAAATTCTTCTTGTATTGATAGTGTGTTTAGCTCACTTCATAGCTTTGCACCTACATGGCTAATGAAGGCAGAAGGAATACGTTGTTTTTTTCACAGGTGTTTGAAGGTTCAAGGGAGGTGCTGCTTTTGTCTCTCCATCTTTCTCCAGAGTGAAACATGGTCTTACTTTCTCTGAGAGGTAAGCTGGGTCCTGTCGAAATGCAGTCGCTCTGATTCTGCCAGTGACAGAGGAGAATTCAGCATCCAGCCCGAGCCAGTGGTTTTATACAAATAAATAACACCACCAGCTGAAGCTCCTGAAAACATATCAAATAATTACAAAGTCAAAGACACACTCAGGAGGCAAGAATTTACATTATATTTGCTTCGTGCCCTGTCTAATCTCACAGTTGAGCCAAAAGAGAGAGAGTGTGTGTGTGTGTGTGTGTGTGTGTGTGTGTGTGTGTGTGTGTGTGTCTGTGTGTGTGTGTGTGTGTGTGTGTGTGTGTGTGTGTAAATCATAACTGATTTAAAGTGAGAAACTCTACTTTCCTTACTTCATTCAAACATCAAATTGTTCAGCTTAATTAGGACATGCCATCTATTACTTTTCTCATTCATAACTTTCATGATCCCCATTCAAAATGAATGGATGAAATGATCAGGATTGAAACATTTTCATGTATTTTGAACTCTAATCTACTCATTCATACTTCCAGCTGGGAAATCCATTTAAACTTTAAAATGTTCCACATCTTCCATACATGACAGGTGTAACACAACTTTCAAATCCCACTGAAACTTTTAAAAATAATAATCTTCTCTAAAGCTTAGTAGTAAAAAATGCCCCTCTCAGATTTTTACATTAGTGTGTATTGGATGGAATGTTCAGAGCTAGAGTGTAACGTCCCCTCTAGACTGGAGAGGGGCTTGAACATCTTCTGGAAAGAAATATCTTGAACTTGCTCCCATTCCCACAATGTTCACTCCTCGTGCATAGTTTCCCGTCAGAATGTAGTAAACTGTGTGCTTATTCATAAAATGTCACTGTGGAAGCAAACAGACTTACACATTTGGCCATAGGGGCCCGAAAGTAACAGGAAGTCCAAGCAGCTGCCCTAGAAGCACTGCTCACAACAAGGTCTGTAGATTAGAGTAACCGGGTTGCTGCTGAGTTTTTTTTACGGCTGATATCTCCACAATTAGGCAAATCACACCCAAACAATCTAGATCGATAAATGGCACTCGAGGTAAGAGGGAAAATGTTTAGTTATGATTTGGGGGTGAACTGTCCCATTAATTGCATAAAAGATGCATCAGATTCCATCAGTAAGGACAGACTGTCTGCATTCGTTTACATTTTGACGATAACTAATCTATGTGTAATTTCTAAAGTATTCATCGTGTTGCTTCATGAGAGATTTTCCAAGGACGTCTGGCTTTAACACGACCAAAACATTAAAAATAGATATCCAATAACATGATGTCACAGTGTTAAGTCAGTGTGATAATTAACAAATGTGGATAAACATTCATCAGACTGACATTATGGTCGGTTTCATACTGTGTAGATCACAAGGCCTTTTTCATTTCCCAGTTTGTGCATCCTCGATTCCTTTCCTCGCCTCCTCTCCTCTCCTCTCCTCTCCTCTCCTCTCCTCTCCTCTTCTCGTGGCTTAGTCCCGCCCCCGGGACGATACCACCGGAGGAGGCGAGGGAAGAGACGCGAGGAGAGAGGAGACGAGGCAACGGGCATTTCCCAAAATGATAAATGATAAATTGTACTGCTGTATTTTATGACCTCTGTCAGATGAGCAGAACAGTGTTCATGACAACTTATATATACGTTTACTATGAATTAAATTCACGTGCATGGATGTCACACATTTCCTTTTTTTTATTTAACACACACACATGTATCTATGTATTTATATATTTAATGAGTGAAGCACTACAAATATTTCTATGAAAAGTGCCATCCAAATAACAAGTGACATGTATTATATATATATATATATATATATATATATATATATGATTTGGTGATATATATTAGACACACACAAACACTCCTGTCTCTCAATACTGTTTTGGTTCATGTTGTCAGCACCACAGTGCTGACTGAGAGAGAGTTGTAACATGTTGTTCTTCTCAGCTGTTTGCGCTTGAAACCATCAGTTACAGCAGTTGAATTTGGATGTAGCTTCATATATATATATCAAAGGAATGTGGTTAGAACAGTGAATAAAACTAATAGTTCCTCACTTCAATGACGGACAGAATGCATTTTAGTTTTGTGGGAAAAAGCCTTATTTTTAGACAGTTTGCTTCAAAGTCGAGTGCTTTATTAATGCTAATCCTCCGTACTGCTCCTGTGCTGCGTGAGCCCCTAGAGCCCCGCTTTGCCTTTTACCTCCACTAAAAACAACCCGTCTCACTGAGCCCCGTCAATTACCTAAAGACCTGCCCAGACGCACCAGAGACGGACAGCTCAGACGGACAGGAAGAGTGAAGGAAGAGTGAAGGAAGCGTGAAGGAAGCGTGAAGGAAGAGTGAAGGAAGAGTGAAGGGAGAGTGAAGGAAGAGTGAAGGGAGAGTGAAGGAAGAGTGAAGGGAGAGTGAAGGAAGAGTGAAGGGAGAGTGAAGGGGGTCAGCTGGAACCAGCTGGACGGAGCAGAAGCAATGAAAGACTTCTTCAAATCGGCAGCCGCTTGTCTCCCTGCACAGCAGTGCAGCTCTCCACGTCTCTGCGTGCACGTCCACACACACACACACACACACACGCACACACACACACACACACACCTGCTCAGATTGAACTCCCCTTTTCTCACTTCACTGCCATTTCCTTCCTCCTTTCTGTTTACCTTCCCCGTCTCCTCTTCCTCGCTTATCGCTCCAATGTGGAGCACAGCTCCTGAAACGTAAGATATATCTGTTCTACGAAGGTATTGGCAGAGTTTCGTGAAGGAATGTGGAGTGAGGCTCGATCACAAATAAATAATACCCTGCCACACGGCGACCGCCATCTCTCATTTGAAGCCAAGGAATTCCAAACAGATGTCTGTGTGCATTCGCTTGCACAACAGCGAGCGGAGCCGTGTGTGTGTGTGTGTGTGTGTGTGTGTGTGTGTGTGTGTGTGTGTGTGTGTGTGTGTGTGCGTGTGTGGACATGGAAAAGCTGAAGTGAAGGTTCACACTGGATTCTGCAGGGACGGGAATGCTGCACCTCTGTGGTAATCACAGTGGCCCCGGTCCAACCATAACGCTGATCTCTAACCTCTCTCACACACACACACACACACACACACATACATGCATAATATAGGCCGACTGCACATGCGCAGACACTCGAGCGCACGCTCCCAAAAAAAAAAAACCCAGGTAATCATTTCCATATTTATTTTCTTTGCATTCATATTCCGCTATCCGTATGTTTTCATAAAAACAATGCCAAGCCTTTCAAAGCGGGTTAAATAAGCAATTTATTTAATTTGGGGGGGAGGGGGGGGTCCCATTTGAAAGGGCCCCGCTCAGAGTGTGGTGAGGGTCTGCGGCGTGTCAGGGATTACATGGGAGGTCACCGCCAAAAAACTCTCCCAATCCGGTGTGACCGCGGGCTCACCCCAGCAAACGGGCTCAGGGTGATTCATTCGACGTACAAACGACTAAACATATTGGATCTGAGTATCCGAGCACACATAGCATGTATCATGTTGTAGCATCCATCAACTGTCACAAATCACCACCTTAAAAAGAAACAGCCAGGCCCCCGGCTGTAGGCCTCTGGCTTTTAGACATGGAGCCTTAGTGGAGTCTTTTTCTCCTTTATCAATCCCCATCTCATTTAAACCTGATCCCCACTGGCTTATGCACACCACAGGGCAGTTAAGTCAAATCTACCTGAGGCTTTGGGGGGGTCTCACACATAAGTGTGACAAGGTTTCTACCCCTTCACTTCCAACGCAGTAAACTCAGCGAGACGTCTTTAATTTAGGACGACGTGAGACCTGAAAACAACACTTACGGGAACTATGCGTCACAGTCGGTTCGAGGGCCGAGCGAGCCAGAGCGCCGAGCTGCTTTAATTGTTAGTGTGAACAATAAAATACCCATAATACCAGCTAAATCCTGATTATATTATATAAGTGAGGTGTTTCTTTTATGGCATAAAGAGAGCTGGTTCTAATCTTTTTTTTCTTTTTCCTTTAAAGCATTGGGACTATGGAATGCACCTGTAAATTTAATAGACAGAACGCCTTTTTTAACGAGCGTCCTCCGCAGCGCCCTCTTCAGGGGATTGAGGGGAACTGAAGAGATGAGAGAAAAAAATACGAGTGTAATAAGCTCCCCTGATTTCTTCATCCCTCGGCTACATCTAATACCTGGTTTGTTTGTCAGCACAGTCTATTTCTGGCTGTTGTGTTTGGACTCGATGAGGCAGTGAAACTGAGGCATAATGTGTAGCTACTGTTCCCCCCGTCCCCTCTCTTCTGCTCTACATAACAAGATCCAGGTGTCATGCTCGGGCTCTCACACACACACACACACACACACACACACACACACACACACACCTCTGAGTGGCCTGAACTGCATTTAAAACGCTGTGGTGGGTGCAGTAATGAGATATGTTGGTGGCGGAGGTGTTAAAAGTTCCTGTGGGCCGCTGCACGGGCAGCAGCGGGACCACCACCTCAGCTGAGCTGCCACTTATTTACTGATCACTCAAAGCGCACGCCTTGTTGTACACTATACTTAAACACACACACACACACACACACACACACACACACACACACACACACACACACGCACACAGCATTGTGGTGACCCTGCACGTAGTTGTTTCTCTCTCCTTGGGGGGGGGGCATGCTGGGCTGTGTGCTGTTGGTCACGCTTTGGCCAAGAAGCGGCGTCCACTAGGCCGCAGCCGGCGCCTTTTATCGCCATCTCCACGGCAACCGTGCTGTATGTCACCGTGACAATGAATTCCACCTGTGACGCTTGCCATCTCCGAGCTTGACATTCAATCGCATCCCCCTGTCTACATCGACAACCCTCCGCGGCTGGTTCTAACTCGACGACGTCATTTGTTGTCCGATCGGCCTCCCTGCCTCTCTCTCCCTCACTCTGTCACTCACACTCTCCCAGGAACCCTTTTTTTTCATGTTTGGTTGTTCTCATACCGTTGAGAGATGCATAGCCAGATTGACCTGTCAGGAGGCCCTGGGGCAGAAATGAGCTGGGGGGAGGGGGTTGGGGTGCGGCCCCAGTTGAAACCCTGTTCTGCCAACTCTCTGCATTAGTATACTCAAGAACCCATCACCCCAAGGGCAGTGCAACAAGAAGAATACAAGTGTTACATTTGAATAGAGACTCCTGAATGGTGGATTACCAGGCCCCAGGTTGGCCGCGCGTGTGTCCATTTGTGTAAATTGTGCCATTTAAACATGCTGTCAACTGAAATAACACACACGTTCAAAAAACAGAGCTATGCCGTGGCCCCTTTTAAAAAAAAAAGATCCCCAGATAATGCAAGACTGAGACTAGAGTCCATTATATAAGAGGATAATGTGATTTTGTGCTGCATAATTCCATTAAATCTGCTATTAATTACAATTTTTACAGACAAATTGGCAAACAATGAAACTGGGGCATGTGGGGCCCCTGAAGGGTCTGGGGCTTGGCTGCCCTGTCGACTGCATGCAAACAGAGAAATCCTATTCGGATGGTTTTGGAGAAATGGACGGATGATACTGGAGACCGTATCACGGAGTTACTTCTCGTTCGACCCCGTGTTTATGCCAACATCTTAATGTGCGTGGGGCCCAGTGGATGCGTTCTGCAAGAAATGTAAAGTTCTCTGCTGCCCTCACGTGGCAGCGTGAGGAGGAGCAGGCGGGCCATTCAGACGGTCAGCATCTGCTCAGAAATGACTTACATTTAGGTAGACAGAGTGATAACAGTCAAGTTAGTCTCATTTTATTCTTGTTGGTTTTATCAGTGCCCCAGATGATTTTACAAAACTGCTTACTATTAGGTGGCTAAAACTATATATAGTTCACAACTGTATCGGCTACTGCCCAGGGATATGAGGTCTGGTAAACCTGATGAATAATTTATAGGCTAGTTTGTCCGTCATCTTACCATAGTAACATTAGACACAGGGACACCAGAATGCATTTAACAGCGCATGCGTTAAACTGAGCTTCTTTGTAATTCCATAAACCCAAAACTTTAGTTTGGGTTTATGAAATGACGGTCTGCACCCATAGGACCGACAAAACAGACGAGTTGAGGCAGTTCACTGAACTGCAACAAGTCACTGAAAAATAATAGCAAAAGAAAGGGGGGGGTCTGTTTTATCCAGGAGACCAAATTTAGGGCAAAAAAACCCATTGCGCCCCGTGTTCTCCAAAGCTAGTCTCCCTCTAGCGGCGGGCCGGAGCGCTGCAGCTGTAAACCGTTCGCAGCCGCTTCCTGTCGCTCAGACGGAGGGAGAGAGAGAACGGGAGAGAAGGGGAGAGAAGGAGAGAGAGAGAGAGAAAGAGAGAGCAAGAGAGAGAGAGGGGGGAAGGACGCAGCAGAATGGCGACCGTGCAGTGCTGCAAATGCACGGCCGAAAGGAAAGGGTTTCGGCGGGAACTCGATTCTTGGCGACACAAATTGATACACTGCGTCGGTATGGTCCATTTGCAGTTTCGTATTTTGTGTGGGGAAAAAAAACAAAAAAACAACCCAACAGGCTTCAAAGTGCTTTCGCCCGGTAGCCGAGGGATCGCTACCCCCGTCTGTGTTAGGTAGCTAGCTCGGGCTAGCTAACTCCTAGCTAGCTAGTAGCTCCATAGGTGGCCAACGTTAAGCTGGCAGGCTAATATCTACCAGCTGGCTAGCCCTGCGAGTTGGCTCCTTTTCTTTGTCCCTCTTAGCTAGCTCCCTGCCCGCCGTGCTAGCGCTGTCAGACTGTGTTACATGAGGGGATACATCCCTCGTGCAGCATTAAGGCCTATCATATATTATGTAGTCAACCGATAGTTACCACGTCAGTTAAACGTGTTTATTGACATATATGTCGGCTGTGCTAATGCCGAGCTAACGTGCTATGCTAACGTGGACGCTGTTGCTGTTATGTTGGGGGGGAGGGGATTGTTGCTCCGTTAGTGCTTCTACTGTCAGTGCGGAGTGAGGAAAGAGGACGTGTCGGTGGTCTCCGGTAACGGGTTCCGTCGTGCCGTTCGCTATTTTAAACGCTGTTTTTTTTCTTTATTTTAATGCTACAGAAGCCGGTAACCTGAGGCTAGCTCACCCGAAGCTAGCTGGGTTTCTGCTGCTTTGTGACGTTTAAGCACAGTGACATTAAACTCTGAATGCTCTGAACCAGAAGTCGAATGGAGGTCTTGACGTTGCCACCGTTCACGAGTCTTGTGAATCGTTTTGTTTATTAAATGATTCCACGGGCTCTTTATTAAACAGTACATGTGTTGGTGACAGCTGTCTGTGGCAGGTGATCGATCTGTGTTGTTGCCGTCAAACTGGTCTAGTTTGGCACACGTGTGTGTGTGTGTGTGTGTGTATATATATATATATATATATATATATATATATATATATATATATATATATATATATGAGAGAGAGAGAGTTCATGTCAGTACTGACGGGTGCTTTGTGTTTATTTTGTCTTGCAGGGTTTGAAAGCATTCTGGAGGGAATCTATGGTCCGCTGCTGAGGGACCTCAATTTATTTGATGGTGGGTTTTTGTGTGTGCATTAAAAGAAAAAGTCTGCATCACTTTGTGTAATCATAGTTGCATTTTATATTTATCCCCCTCCAACAAAAAGACTTCTCAACCCCGTCTGTAGCACTCCACATTTTTCCTTTTTTCCATTTTCAGATGCACATTTAGTTCCAGTGGCTGTAGGACTGTGTAGGTGGGTTGAGTCACTGTTAACATACATTTAGTATTACGTTTATATAATGTTGTTTTTAAAGTTGGACTCCCAGCTACAGAATGGTGATATATTCTTGGATACAGTGATTCATTTATCTGTAGAATTATGGATAGTTACCCCCACAATTGCACTCCTGCCCCACTTAGATTATTATACAGCCATTTTTACATAGATGATGCCCTCACTCTGGCCCTATTGTAATAAAACAAAGGGTTAAAAGAGTGGTTATGGAACTGCAAATCTATTTTACCTCTAAACTAGTCCCTTGTACATGTGTCTCTGTGTGGCCCACGCCTCACCTGCTAAATCCTGTCATCACATACCAACTTCACTCTACCCACCTCCTGAAAAGCCCCCCATGGTAGAAAACTGTAGACTCCACTCTGTACAGTGTCCTGCTGGCCAGTTAAACAACATCAAAGGAAATCTTTATAAAACAGTTGCAGTATAAATATGCAGTTATATCATTAAAAACAAAAACTTCAAACTGGCCTTCTCCTGCTAACCCCTGCTCCCTACCCTCCACTACGTGACTCTTTCCGCACAGCTTCTTGTTCTGTTTGCTCCTTTGTCTTTGTATTTTTGCTTCTTTTTTTTCTATTTGTCTCTGCCCTATGTAAAGCGTCTTTGTGTACTCAGAAAAGCGCTATATAAAATTAAAGTATTATTATTATTATACCAGTGGCACCACCAACCTTGTTACTAATTTAAGAAGGCAGTATGGTATCAAATTTTAACCCAGAGCTTGAAGAAAAAAAACAACCACAAGCGTTACATGGCACACTGGCCCCTAATTCCTCCCACTTGAAGATAATATATTAAACAATAATACCTTTTATCAAAGGCATACGCCTGGGTAGCATGGATAAAGATGCTGGATTTAGAGGGATGAAACTGACCTTAGAACCTAGGCGCACGTCCTTTTAGTAGTGGGTACAGCCCAAAATGTTGCCTATTGTGTGGCGATACTATCATTTGATCCCATTGTAGTTGTCATAATAATACCTCTTATAGATGTGGTGAAATCTGATTTTTGTCCACTCTTTTTTTTTTGGGCACTCAGTCAAATAGTGTACCCTTACTTCAAGTACAGATAATGTAAATTAATTGTAATTGGTATAAAATGTGTCACAGCTAAGTTAATTCCCGTCAAGGCCGCTTTGAAATGCGGCTCATCGTAGCATCGCAACTTCATGTGTTACATGTGACGGGGACGTTCACCACTCTTTACTCGCAGTAGCTCTACGATCTCCATTAGCTTGTAGCTCGCTATCACAGGCCGCTAGCACTTGCAACCAGCTCTCATTTTTTTATATATATATATATATCGTAATACATTTTCTAGAAGTTCAATTGAGAAACCATTCATAGATAAGATAACCACTCCAATTGATCCAATATTGTATTGGCGCCATACTGCGCTTTGATTTGCAACATTGCTGCCCACAATAGTCAGCTACAACCAGATATATTAAGAATAGTATAATTCATGTAGTGAAAGAACCAAAAGGTCCTGCACCTTTTGGTTCTCTCACATTCAGAGTTACACCCGTCTATAGAAACGTTTCTTAAGTGCGAGAGCTTCGTGGTAAGTGTTCCCTGCTGTAAACCGTACAGCAAAATCTTGGCAGAAGCATATATGTTGTCTTATTATGTTGTGGTATATATTGTGTTGTCGGACAATATGACATCATTTAAAGTGTTCTCTTGACGTAAAATTGGTGTGATGATGCAGTTTGTGAACCACAACAGACGTTTGTGAAACTCTGTATTGTGACCACTGTACGGGTTTGATCCTTCATGTACCCATATTTATTGATGTCATTGTGTCTCTCAGACTGTGAACCTGAAGAGGTGGACGACTGGTCCTCGGAAACAAGTTGCTCTCAATGTTCATTCTGCAACCTTCCCCTGGACAAACGCAACAGTGTAAGGATTGTTCAAGTCGAGATAATCCACAAATAGTGTTTTGTATTTTGTCTTCAGACGAGCTTATTTAAGTTACCCGTGGCTGTTGACAGCTGTTATAATTGTATTGTTTGATATAAAATATAGTGTCATAGGATATATGTCAGTAATGTAACTTTCCCCCCTTTTTTCCCTCGTAGGATCATCTACCTGCAGCCACGTCGCCCCTCTCCTCCCCCTCCGATTCCTCTCCCTGTCAGGCTCCAACCATCTCTGAGAGCAGCCAATCAGCGCACAGGATCCTCCAAGCTGTGTTTCACAAAAAAGGTGAGTCGGGCGTCTGTCCGTCTGAACGAATTGTCAAATCCCATTATCGTTACACAGATAGTTTCTGTTTCATGAGAAGAAATATCCTTTTCTGACCTCGCTGCCGCCACACTAATACCATGGAGGAGAATTAAATTACATTACGCATTATTTTTTTGATCACACACGGTGTCTTTGTTCCTCTGGATAATCCAGAACTTTGTCAACACTTGATCAAGGGACTAGTTCTTGCAAGTAACTGATTCTATTCGAGCACTAGAGTTCCCGTCAATGTGGCCGGGGGTCCTTAAAGTAATCCTGCGCATTCACCAGAAAATGTACCGTAATTTAATCACGTTGATGAAATTCTGTATCATGGTTCATGTCATTGATATATAGAGTGGTTTAATAATACTAGCACAGTGCTGTTCGGGGCGTTGCCATTCAGAGCGCGTGCCCGTAAGGGGCTTGATCCCTAAGCAGCAAGAAGAAGAGTTGTAGCGTTAGTGTGTTTACAACTTGAACACTGCACGTCCTCGGGTCCCCGGCGATACACCCGTCAAGTGTGAAGGAGATCGGATGAACGGTTCTCGAGATGTGCAAAAGACACACCCACATCCAGACGGAGATCTCCTGCTTAAAAGTTAGATTATATGGTATTATGATAATTAATGGAAAACCAGACAGGAATGTGGCTAATCCAGCAAAGTTCCTTCCTAACAAATCAGAGCATACTGTCACATTAATGCGAAGATTATGCAAAAATCGAGCATTGTCATTAACAGTCCTGATCATTAAATTACATCATTGTCCATCGTGTCTTAATACGATGTGCAGGTATAAATGATGAGGAAATAAATGAAAACAATACTTGGCATCAGTAGTTAATAATAATAATAATACTAATATATGTTATATGCGGCTCATTGACTACAGTTCACTCTGGATGCTGGATGTAGCCTGCTAACGCTACGTTAATGCTGGATAACGGTACCAGCGATCTTTTCTTCACTTCCCTGGAGTCGGCGAGCGGATAGCCGACGGGGACAGGACCCCTGTGCCATCGTACTTCTTTTGCCACACCGATGTATAATTTAACCGCCGGCAAAATACCTCCGCTCATTAAATCCATGCTGTACTTCATAACCGCGGTGGTTTTGTCAAAGCGAGTAGCTAATTCGCCCGTTTGGAAGTGAATACCTCGGCTAAGAGTATTTACTGATGCTGCAGGCATTTTCTCCCGCTGTAAGACCTGACACTAACTCATAACAATAATAACGTTATGGCCAGCAAAAATTCCTTCGCTAATTAAGTTCATGCGCCACTTTATAACTGTGAGGGTTTTGTCAAAGAAAGCAACTAAACACGCATATTTGGAATTTATCTCCGCCAACTGTATTTCAGCAATGTTTCTGACCGTGAGTAACCCCGACCTGGGTGGGTTCTTCAGGGCTGGATTTATTGATTTGAGGGCCCCAGGCAAACACTGTCTTGCTTTACTTTTTGCCCTTTCTCTAACTGGCAATGTTGGCATTGGCAGAGGGAGAACAAGTACTCAGAAATGCTTCTTAAGTAAAACTAATTTAACTTTTTTACAGAAACAAGTCCTGCATTCAAGTGTTTACTTGAAGAGAAAGGCCATATCAGCATAATAAACCTCAATTTACTTAACCTCTGTTCAAGGTGGAGCTTTCAATTATAATATGCTGCTGGATTGTGAAATGAATAATAATGCATCATATTTGAATTATTTTATTTTGTGAGTCAAATATGCAATATAACTTGTAACTTTTTCTGTTAAGCAACTTTAGTACTACACTGTTTTCCCTCTGAATTATACACAGGAAGCAGGAGCTATACAGCTAAGTTGCATCTTTTTTTAAAGGGACAGTTTGCCCCAAGTGTTCCATTAAGAGAGGGAGCGTGAAGTCAGCAGTGACATTATATCTGTGAACATAGCAGCGCAGTGTGTGTGCAGTTCATTTGTCGGTGAATAAATGCTTCAACTCCTCGAGATCCAAGCCAAGTTCTCATGTCTTGCCCGTCAGCCAGCTGATGATTAAAGTGAAGGACTTTAACCCCGAAGTTAGCAACAACTCCGTCTGAGGCTCTCTTAAGGTGGACTGATTCTTAAGGTGGACCAGCTGTTAAATGGTTCATTGTTAACATCCCTACTGCAAGCAACACTCTATCGGTATCGGCAAGTACCCAAAAGTTAGTACTTGTACTGGGTCAGAAAAAAAGATATCAGTGGATTCCGACATATTGCCCACCCCGACCAGGGTGTAAAACAAAAGGCATATTTTCAGGTTGGAAAGATGGATGTTTCCCAACTCTTAATACTTGACCTCCTAATGTATTGCCCTGTAATTTATTAAATTTTGCAGATACTTGTTGGGCTCCGGAGAGATTTTGGT
Source organism: Ophiodon elongatus (assembly GCA_016806645.1). Lineage (NCBI taxonomy): Eukaryota > Metazoa > Chordata > Actinopteri > Perciformes > Hexagrammidae > Ophiodon > Ophiodon elongatus. Next base: position 19,912 of record JACSYO010000178.1, on the reverse strand, counting down.
CACGACAGATTCATGAAAGCAAGATATCAGAAAAACTTCTCTGTGACGATCAAAAATAGCCCAAAACTTCCTCTCTTTTCTTGTCGTGGAAGAATAACAGAAATCAGTCTTGTTCGTCCAGTCTTTTTCTAATTTCTCCTGCACCGTCTTCATTAGATGTGTCCCTGGGCTGTGATACCAACCTCCCTCCGGTCGCTCAGGAGCTAATGAATAAGATGATACGTAAGTTTGCCTCGGAGTACGCATCCAAGTGCCTACTCCACACCAGTACAAATGGTGTTACAACAAGGACCTCATCACCTTTGCCACAACCATCAGACGCCCCTCTGGACCTCACAGTGAGCCGAACCGGGGAGGAGAAAGAGAGTGAAAGTGACCCGGGTAGGAAAGGCATCAAACCTGTTGTGAACTTAAAGCCGATGAAGAAATGTTTCCAGCTTCTAAAGTGTTTAGATCTTGACATTGATGTCATAGCACTGCAGCTCAAACCCTAACCAGTTCAAATTAATTCTTCTTGTAACAGATGGCGTGCTCGACCTCTCCAACAGGAACTCTGCGTGCTCAGCAACTTCATCAACACCATCTAATCACAAAGCCTCAGGGTAAGAGTTTTTTTGTATTGTTTTATTTCCTCTGGCTATGAATTTTAACGGTAGTCGACCTTGTGGAAAAATGCACAAGGGAAGCCCTGTCATTACTATTAGTTAAAACTGGGGGTTCTACTTGAATACAATAATACATTTACATGACCTGGGCATTTTTTTCCCCAAACTCAGCATGACTAAGCCTACATCCACACTAAAACGAAAACGATCTCCGTACACACAAGCGTTTCAGTACCATTTTAGAAATGACCACCGTCACCTACGTTGCTAAAAATGCATATCACATGACTATTCACATACACTGGGCGTGTAGTGCCTGTGTAAACAGGAAGCAGATTGTCAACTCTGCGGTTGGTTGCTTAGTTACAGAAAAATACAACGGCGTATTATTGTACCTCCTATAATATAAAGTCTTGTTTGATACTTAAGATCCTCCTCTATATTTCCCACACACGAACTCAAAGAGACAAGTTTACAATATTATGGGTCTAGAAATTGAGTCGACACACGTTTCACTCATTTCCCCCTCGGTTTTGTTGTTGTCTGTGCTCGCGCTCGTAGCTCTGCCTGGTGGCTGGAAGTCCCCGTCGTACTGGAGAGCATTTATGCTTTTGTTTGTTTACAGATTCGTTGTGAACTTCGGAATAGTTGTGCAGAACAAAATACGCATGGATAACAAAAAATAACGTCCTTCGTTTTATGTCCATCGCCTTCCTCAAAAAAGCAAACAGCGCCGCTCCTTAGGGCTGATAACGCTGCTGGATGCGCTGCTAGGAGATAGTTTGCGCGCGTAGGCAGTAGTAGCATTACAAAATGTAGAATTTAACTGCACCACAGCTGCTAGCATAGACAACAACAACGTCTAACGCCTGTGATTCGTTATCCACGTTGAGATTAACATCTGGTAGTCACGTGGTAATCAAGGCTGATGTCGTTTTTCTTCTGAGAAAAGGTCACGTGATCGAATCGGGGAAGGGCACGTCGTGCCTGTTGAGACCCAGCCAAGAAGCGAACGTGGGTGTCTGCGTCATCGTTTTCAACGGTCTCCGTTTTCTGCCTTCCAGACTAAAACGCAATCGCAGTGTTTTCAAACTAAAATGGCTCTAGTAGCGTTTTCAAACGTCTCTGGAGCCGGAATAGTGTGGACGCTAGGCTAAAATGTAGCGAGAGTTGTGCGTTTTTAAAACGAAAACGTATTTGGTGTGGATGTAGCCAAAAACGTTACTTTACATGTGAGGAACTTCCCATTTTTAACTGAGTCCAGCACTATTGTCTACTGCATTTCCTTTAAGGTGTTTGTCATGACTAGGATTGGAGGGTTAGCATCAACACTGTGTTGTTTCTGTCGTTTGTTTGGCAGTGCATTGGATCAGTTCCTCTCTAGTCGTTATGAAGAGCTAGCTTGTGTTCGGTGTTTTGGTTGTATGGGGTTGACTCTTTTATCTCTTGAGCGGTAACGTCACAGCAATGGCACCGTGTTATAACATTTGCCAACAGCTCAGGATTGTACAGTGAGGAGAACATTGCATTACCTCATAACGATTTCGCCTCCTTTTTTTTACTGAGCCGGTTATGATGAGTTTGATAATTCAACCTTCAAGCATGTAGGACTCTCACTGAAGGAGATCTCAAAACTTCAAGGGTTGCGTGTGTGAGCGCCAAAGTAACCCCAGCCATTCACAGACTGTCCCACCTGGACGTGAAGAGGCTTTGCCACACACAAAGAATGTGTGAGAACAGACAAACATAACAGTCGCAGTGATGTTACCAACACAAGGCATAAAGGAGTGGACCCCTCGCTCTGCACCCCCCCTGTCCCCTATGCCAAAATCAAACTCCCTCCATCACCTCCATCCTGACCCTGCTGTTTGGTCCTCCCATCCCTAGGAGGCAGCGCAGGCAGTACATTGAGAGGAGCTTGGAGCTGTCTGAGGGGTTGCTGTCCAAGGCCTTGAAGGATATTCGTTCAGGGAGGCTGCAGGAGCAGCGGGCCGCATTGCTTTATGGGATACCCCTTCACACCCTGAAGCAAGGTCTGGATGGCTGGGCTGAGGGAAGGCTGGGGATACTACATCAACTTGCACCAGGAAGCAAAGATTTCAGGGATGAAGTGACATCATACAATGTGATGACGTCAATGTTGGGCGGCGAAGCCCGTCTTGTTCTGCAGAAGGTGGCGGCGTGGGCGGAGCGGGCAGAAATCGGAGGAGCCGCGGAGGAAAACGGAGACTTGAGTTTCCCTTCTTCCTCCCTTACCTACTACCAGCCAAGCGGTCTGCAGAAAACCCTCCCCCACTCGTTTCCCCAGCTCAGGGATGCTCTCCAGCCCCCAGCAAGCCCCACTCCCAGTCTGGAGCCGCCCACGTCCCTGCGTATTCCTCAGGTCCGCTCCGTGTCCGACCATAACAGATCCGTCCCAGCTGAGAATGGCGGCGTGGCTGAAAACCTAAATCAACGTACCTCATCGATGGAGGGTTTCGCCGGTTCATCGACAGCTACCGCGAGACCTTCGTCTCTCTTCAAACTCAGACCTCCTATCTTACCACACGGCTGTCCGGGCAGTGCCAACCAGTCACCTCATCACCTGGGACAACGCGGGTCCTCACTGGATGATTCAGAAGACGGGGGCGTCCGGGATAAAGACAAGCAACCGAGAAAGAAACGCGGGCGGTACCGCCAGTACGACCACGACCTGTTGGAGGAGGCCATCACCATGGTGATGGGAGGTCGCATGAGCGTGTCCAAGGCCCAGGGGGTTTACGGGGTGCCCCATAGCACACTGGAATACAAAGTCAAAGAGCGTACTGGAACACTGAAGAACCCGCCCAAGAAGAAATCTGCCAACTTTTGCTCGTCCAATTCCAACTCGTCTGGTTCTGGTACCACGACCGGTTCCACTAACTCAGGGACTCTTGCCTCAGCTGCTGACGCAAAGATGTTCTAGACCACAAAACGCCTCTAGAACTCCTCAACACTTGAACTCATCACCTTTGACAAGATACATGTTTTCTGGAGACACTTGTTAAACACAACACATGCCTTTACAAAATATATATGGATATTGATATTCAGGTCTTTTAACTCTGTGTCTGTAACGTGATAGTCATACTTTCAGATGTGTTCCTCTAGCTTCGTGCTGGGCGTTGATCAAAGCAGCTACGAGGCACAGCGTTGACAGGCGACGGTGCTCATGGCAGCTTTTGTTCACAAGGGCTGCCGAAGTCGACAAACTCCTCGTAGTTTCAGTTTTTAATCACTAACGCTAAAAGATATTAAAAGGATACGGCTTGCTTTATATTATCTGCCTCTGGTTATCAACAAATCCCTCTGAAAGACCAAAACTAAAACTGAATTGTTTTAATCCTACGAATCTGTGTAGCCAAAGCCGGATATTTTTTAATTCTCAGCGGCGATGTGTTTTTAGAGGGAAAAGATGCCAATGTGCACATTGTTGGCACAAAATGCGATAAAGTAGTGTTACTTTTGTCTTAAACCTTTATCGGGTATGACTGAAACTTTGCTGCGTTTATCCGCTACCTTTTCCAATTGATTCTATTCCCCATAGATTGTATGTCTAGTCATTTTTGGATGACAATGTAGTTCAAAGGCATGCCGTGTCAGTCTGTGGCTACAAAGACCGTACTGTTGAGGATAAATCAGTTGTTGGTTTTGGTCTCGTTGGGGGATTTTAACAGGATAAAATAACACCAGCAATATCCTTAAAGACCTTCAGGAAGTTCTTAACTTTTCATGTCTCTATGATTTTGTTTTTCTTCAAGGGGGAAAACTGACATTGATTGTTGCCCACCAGCCTGCCCAGGGTCAAGCGTGCGAAACACAATTGTGGACCCCGTAGAGCAAAGAAACAAAGTGTGACTCTCATGTTTGCTAGCTGTTAGATCATTAGGTTATTCAGGTTTCAATTCTTAAAGCTCCCTCTTAATGGAGCGTTGATGATTGTCATTTGCAGCTTTCTATCTCTCTCTGGGTACTTTACCTGGGCCACTGAAGTGACTTAGAGCCATTATAACAGATTAAAAACTCTTTGCTATCGTTAGACACCTCTACAAACAGGGAGATTGTACAGTATACTCCGCTGTGGTGGCTACATCCTCGGTTTGAGTTTTTCCGTTGAAGAGATTAGCTTGAGAAAGCCATTTTTGTGTCCGCATAGTTCTCCTCTCTATTTGTGCTATGCTAGTCTGAACATTGTATCGAGTGTAGTTGGAATGCAACCGTGCAGCATGTTTTTTTTACTAATGTGCACTGATAAGCTTGGGAAAATGTCTGTTATTGTGTCCGTGTACCGTTTGTAAAAAGATGTTCTTTTATTATCACAGATATTTACTGGTTCTGCTACGGTAGCTGTATTACTGTAAACCTCATACATGACTGCTGCTTGAAACTTTACTTTACCGGAGCGTTTCCCCGGCACAAAGAGGCGGAGCTACAACCAGCCCGTTTCAACTAGCCGAAGTTCCAAACGGTGACGCGCGTTACCGTTGTCGTGGTGGTTGTTTGTGGAGGCTACTGGACGTTACAGTAGTTCCCGGTGTGGACAATGACTTGATTCAGCGCGAGGATCACGGGCCTCTTTGTGTGCGTCTGGGGAGATGCTGAATGTTGCGTCTCCACTCGTGTCTGCCACTGAGATGGGCCTATTTCCATTAACACTGCTACTACCAAAGCAGCAGTTCAGGGTTACCCACACAAAGCTGCTTCGATTTGTTTTACTGTGACGTCAGCCTGCCTGTCTCTCTCGCTCTCTCTCTCTCTCTCTCTCGCTCTCTCTCTCTCTCTCTCTCTCTCTCTCTCTCTCTCTCTCTCTCTCTCTAACCTCGTTGCCACATATATACCTCTGAACTTTATCTGCCTATAGCCGCGTGTCAGGTTCCACATCAAGGCCTCGGTGTTATGAGACTGAATCTGCTGGGGCTTTAGCTTAGGAACGCTTGTGAGCCGTCTGTCTACACCACACAGGTGTAAATGTATTGCCATCAACGACACTTCAAGTTCCGTCAAGTAAATTATTATACAGTCAGTCAGCCGTTTTGTTCTGGAAGATTGTTTTTTTTCTTCAAACGGTTGACATTGTGCCGTGTGGCATTCACAGGATACCTGCCATGTTCTTAGCTTGCACCAGGAAGCAGAAATTCTTGGTGACAGTATTTGTCCTTGTTGGTTATCTTTGTGTGTGTGTGTGTGTGTGTGCGTGTGTTATTTGTCATTTTTAAGGCTAATTGTAACCGTGTTGTTTTGGCATTTCAACCTTTGTAACTTTGGCAACTATACCAATACTGATGTCTCCGCTCATGAATGTCTCCGCTCTGAACAGTACACAGTGCCTGTGTCTGGGGCTTCCAGCATAGTGCAGCATGATGTGTCTACTCTGGGAATGATCTGCTATTTATATCAAAGAGCCCGTTTGTGAACAAGCCGAAACACCTCTTGAGAAATAGAAAAAGTATTTCACTGTATAAGTTTGACTGCAGTGTATTCTGGGAACACACCGGGGCTTGTTTTCAAACGTCAAGCTTCAGGCATTTTTTTGTTTCTTTTGGACTGAACTGCTGGCAAATCTTTGAAACGACTGAACAGAAATCTGCTATTTATGCATCAATCAATTATTGCACTATGATTTATGAGAAGAATTTTTTCTTGTAGAAACCTTTTATGTTGTTGCAGCCTACTTATTTATTGATTGTGCTTCAGAACTGTGATTTTTACTAGTTTGTTGTAGCTATTGATTTGTAACGGGGCACTTTGATGAAATGTGAAATGTGTATTGCTGCATGAACTTTTTTAAATGTTAGCACATATAATTTATTTAGTCCTAAAACGACGCCCTTGACTATTGTGGTTGTTTAGTGCTTATGTTAAGATTAAATTATTTAAGTGATTTATTAAAAAAAAAAGAAGAAAGAAAGAAAACGTTTGGGAACAGTAACACTACAGAATGTAACACTTCTACTGCATCCAGTCCAGTTGAGCCCTGACCCGGGCTGGACCTATACAGCACTTAAATTGTTGGAAATACTATCCATAATCAAACATTTAAGCTAATTTAATGATATTAAAATCAATTGCTTGTTTTTCTAGTGAAACTAATCACTCACAGGACCTGATTTAACTGTTAGTTGAGTAGATTATTTATTTTTTGCTGTTTTGTCGGTGAACGTGTTGAAGTTAACATTTTGGTTTAAGCGTTCTACAATCGTTCCTTCTGCTTTCAGCAGAATGTTATCGTTTGCCTTCAGCAACTCATCAATAAAACAGTTCTTTAATCAGTTGCCAGCTGTCATACTTTTACTAACATAATGATTTGTTTCTTGCAGATTTTTAACAGTTCACTAGGACAGTTTATTCTTTCTAATTGCTATTTTTTTCAAGGAACTTAACTATATATATTTTTAGCTTTTTCATGCTGGCTTGACAAAACCTGACAAAGGCAATCCCAGCTAGAAAAATGGTAATCGGGTTGTTCTGTCCACCCCGAAAAGTGTCTGTGTGTGTAGCACAAGGCCATCGCAATGTGTGCTTTTCAAAATGTTTACCTCTTGTTAGTAGTTTGTCAAATGTGGATGTGGACAGTTACCACTGTAGTTGGCTACAAAAAACACTTTTATAATACATCAATAATAAAAACTTGGAATATGAATTGATAGATGGGTATAACATAGTAGACTATAAGTGTGAGTGGTGTGAATAGCTCTCTGCTGGAGTGTCTTAAAGGTTCTGCCGCTAAAGTCAGAAAATGTTGCCTCATTAAACAGGCCAGAGGATTACAGAATATTCACTGATGGATGAAGTGCAAATCGTGTACCAGACCCTGATGGAAATAACACAATATTAAGCTTAAAAGATAATCCGACCTGGCAGTTAGTCTGCGTGAGTATGTATTTGTTATTTGTCATTTTAAACTGGGCTCAGCTATGAATAAAACCCCAATCTTTTTATTTTTGCCTCTTAGCTCCCTGCCGCCATCATGTGTGGAAGAATTGGGTGATCTGGGACAGCGAGGGACTACGGGTCATCAGAGCTCTGCATTGGGTGCTGTCCTCAGCTCGCTCTGCTCAGCACACCGTTCCTTACTCTACCAAATGCTGAAGCTGGCATGCCAGGAAAAATTGCTGTTGCTCCTTAATCACAGACCCGTAGGTCAAACTGAATCTCACTGCTGTCACTGTGGCGTAAACCCACAGGACATTGTTAGCCCCAATACAGTCCCATTTAGTGAATGTAAGGCCCACAACAGCAGCCCATACTTCCCTTTAATTGATTGTGATAATCAAAGTCATGGCAGCACAGTGTGTCATCCAGGAGACTCCAAGTCCAACTGTAGCATCCATCACTACCCTTTAACAGACTGTCAAAGTGACGCTCCTCTGTGCTCGAGCTACTGCTGTGTGCAGAGGTGCAGGATGGAAACCTACACTGTTATGTGCCCCGAGAGGCTGCACTGCATTTCCTGCCAGGGGCTTGCTGTAGGTCATATCGACAACATAGTGTGTTCCTTTGCATCCTCTCCTTCATTATCCAAATCCCCTTCACTGTGCACTCCCACCTCTGGTTTTTTCCCTTCCTCATCGATCTGCTGTAATCAACACAACCCCCACTGTTGCCCCTGTCATTCAGACAAAGCCTGTCTGACGCAGTTCAGGAGCACAAAAGAAAGAGGGGTAGGAGACGGGGATCCCCCTTGTCCTGTCCTGAAGCGAGAACAGAGCCCCTCTCCTCCTCCTCTGTCCCCTATCCCCTCAGACATCAATAAGAAAAGTGATGAAAAGCCACCCTCCCTCCTTCACCATAGACAAGAGGAGGAAGCTGGCCTAATGGTTAAAGATGGTCTTGGGAATGTAAGCCACCAAGAAGCAGATGTGGATACAGCTGCAGAAGGGCAGCGATATAGAAACCCGAGAAGTAGTGAGGCTGAGCAAAACCCAAGTGGAACTTCACTGCAAGACGTTGTGAATCGCTTCAGTGAGAAATTGGAGACAATCGGACCGATGGAGAAGGATCCACCTCTGGTTGCAACCGCTGCTAGTGTCTCTGAAAAGGAGAAGCAGCAGTGTCCCTCAACCAGTCAGAACCGGCAGTGTCAGGTTGACGCTCATTTGACTGAAATCATCACCACCGTGCTTCATACAGGCAGCGCTAGTGACTACAACCTCAGTGAGCTGTTCAATCGCCACGATAGCAAAGAGCCCAAGTCACCAAACACCCGCTCCCGGCGTCGCCAAGAAGTCCTCGCTGCCATAGCAACGCCTGCTGACGATGCTTCAACCCGAAGGCAAACCTTACAAATTAAACGAGAGTTCGCCATGTTTGACCAGTGCTACAGTAGGAGAAAGGTACCACTCGCAAAGAGGGCAAGATTGAAAGATGGAAATGTTACTGTAACTAAGTCACCCACTTCATCCGATTCAAACCTAGTTAAAGAGGAGTCTAAAAGCGAAATGGAGGTAGGTTTAGAACCTGTAGAGAATCAGAGAATTAGGGAGGGACCACTGGACATTCTCACTGCAGAAAGTGAAAGGGATGAAGTAAAAGAGGAGAATCAGACAGTTATACGAACAGAAGAAGTTCAGATCATTAAAGCAGAGGAGAAAGAGAGGGAAATATCTGGTGAGGAAAAATATCTTACCCTCTCAGACACTCAAATACCAACCCCTGAGCTGCAGAGAAAGTATGGCAAACAAGACTCAAAGGGTGACAATGTACGAACACAGGCGATGACGGTGAGTGTAACCTCAGCAAAACGGTGCGGCAGGCCCTGTAAAGAAGATGGTATGGCTAGTGATCCCGAGGGAGATGGGAGCCATGAAGAAGCCCCACCTGGTCAAAGCTCTGACAGTGACGATAGACCAGCTAAGGGTAAAGATTGCCATAGTCCTATTAGAGATGGGCAGAAATGTGAACCGCACCACTCAGAGGACACAAGGAGATCCAGGAGAAATATAGTGCCCCCACAGCGGTTCTCCTCTTATGTCACAGAGCCCTGGAAGAAGTACTATGTTGCCGGTTTCACTGAAAGTGTCTTTAACCAGGTAACACAAAAGGACGAGGTTTTGACATCTAGCTCCCTGGGTGCCTTATCCAAAGATCCAGATGCTGAGCACACCCAGTTTGAATCGAGAAGTGAAGCCCCTCTGTCCTTACCTGAGCACACAGGGAAGCTTACCTTTGAATCAACACATGGAGAACAAAATGGGCCATCCTTCAGTGAGTCAAAATGTCTTTCTACCAACCAGGTCTTTCCACAAACTGTGGCTGCCAAAGACACGAGTCCTACAAAACGGAGCTTAGACAATACGACAGATGGCAGCGACTGTGCTGCCAAGCCTTTTCGAAGGCTACGTTCATCTCCAAAAAGACTACAGGGCTCAAAGGCAACTTCAAGAACTCCCCAAAACCCATCAAATACGGATGTCCCCATGACGTCTGCTACCTGTGTCGAGAGCCTTCCCAACTCCCAAGTCCAGTACACTAGTCCGATAAAGCTCATGTTTTTTTCACCAGTAAAGGATAAGGAGGGGATTAGATACAGTCTCAAATCAGCATATCCAGGTTCTAGTGCACAGGAACCCTTTGACCCATGTATAGAGTCTTCATGGTCAGGGACACTTAAGAAACAAAAAACCCAGAGAACTGAGCCCGTCACTTCACGAGTCAAATCTATTTCTTCACCACTAAAGTCTGCTACCTCACCTGCAAGATCTGCTTCTTCAACGCCCAAGTCAGCCTCTTTACCGCTCAAGTCCGCCCCTTCATCACCTAAGTCAGCCTCCTCACCAGCCAAGTCAGCTTCTTCTCCCAAGTCTGCGTCTTCATCGTCAAAGTCAGCCTCTTCACCAGCCAAGTCTGCGTCTTCATCACCCAAGTCTGCTTCTTCACCCAAGTCTGCTTCTTCACCCAAGTCTGCTTCTTCACCCAAGTCTGCTTCTTCACCCAAGTCTGCTTCTTCATCCAAGTCTGCTTCTTCACCCAAGTCTGCTTCTTCACCCAAGTCTGCTTCTTCACCCAAGTCTGCTTCTTCACCCAAGTCTGCTTCTTCACCCAAGTCTGCTTCTTCACCCAAGTCTGCGTCTGCTTCTTCACCCAAGTCTGCGTCTGCTTCTTCACCCAAGTCTGCTTCTTCACCCAAGTCTGCGTCTGCTTCTTCACCCAAGTCTGCGTCTGCTTCTTCACCCAAGTCTGCGTCTGCTTCTTCACCCAAGTCTGTTTCTTCACCCAAGTCTGCGTTCACGCCAGCTAAGTCTGCTTCTTCCCCCAAGGCAGCTTCTTCGCTTGCTAAGTCTGCTTCTACACCACCCAAGTCTTCACCAGCCAAGTCTGCTTCTTCACCAGCCAAGTCTGCTTCTTCACCAGCCAAGTCTGCTTCTTCACCAGCCAAGTCTACTTCCTCACCCAAGTCAGCTTCGTCATCCCCTAAAATAGGTTCCAGAAGATCAGGCGAAGGTACTCCAACTAAGCGTGGAGCTGGAGCTGAGAGCCAGAGATCACCAGGTGACTCGACGTCTTTCCATGAAACCACTCCAAAAAGGCGTCCGGGCCGGCCAAAGAAGCTTGGACCACAGCTTGAGCAAAAGGCAAAGAGGCCAATTGGTCGACCACGCAAAGAGAAGGCTGTGGATTCGGTAGTGGCGGCAAAAACGGGAGATGGAAAATCTGTTGTAGCTTCTGAAGTTGAGGAGAATGTAAACAAGAACCTTAAAATAACAGTAGTGTATGGCCGTTCAAGGCGAAACAAACGCGTGGTGTCTGAGGGCTTTGACCAGCTGCAAACAGAATTCCATGATGCTTGGCAAGCAGTGGGCCTAAAAGGTGACTTGGGCATTTTAATGCACAACTCTAAGACAAGCTCAGGTAATATCAAAGCAGCCTCAACAGAATTGCCCGAGGAATTAAATTTTGTCGGCCCTGTAAAAGAGTCTGCCCCTCAATCTAGCAGTAACATCAAATGTCAAAAGAGGGATGATTCTGCACCCTCAAGGAAACCAGGTAGACCTGCAAAAGTTAAAATCTCTGGGATCTCAGTCACAGTAACCACGGTGTCACCTCGGCAGCGTAAAATCCAGATAAATAAGGATACTCTGCAGTCTCCTGAAACACAAATTCATAGGAAAGTCCTCCTGCCAGAATTCAAGTCTGCCAAAGAGCCCTGGACAATCAGTCGTCAGTCAACGAGCAAAATCCGTCAAACGGAAGAAGGGGTTGAAACGGAGGATGAGAGTAAAGTCCAACCGCAAAGTCAGACCGTCGCAGTGCGTCACTCAATGAGAGTGAGAAAGCCCTCGATCCACTTTCTGCACGCCGTTGCCACCTCGAGATCGTACAGCCACAGCAATGCTCTGCTGCGGCGCTCCAAGCAACTTCTGCTCAACAAGGCCAGCAACGAAAGGAGACAGGGGGAGCAGCAGAGTGGTGCAGAGACGTCTCGGGAGAAAAGACGGATCTGTGGACCAGAAAGACACAGCATCTCTCAGGACCTGAGCAGAGTGGCGGGGGTGTCCGTGAACTCCATCTTTACCCCAAAAGAGACACTACGGTGGTGGGCGGCATCAGCCGAGGAACCGACGATGAACCATGAGCTCGCCAGGCGGATACGACTCATCTCTGACACGTGGGTCTCAAACACTGTGGAGAGCCAGGAAAAAGAAACTGCCTCGAAGTCAAATCTAGGCACTAAAGGCAACAGTTCATTTACCAGGAATTCCAAACATTCCTCTGTCCGAACGCTGTTTGACTGTCCTCCGAACAAACCCCGGTCCTGTAGCATGCAGCAGCTGTGCTCCTGGTTCATGCAGACCACGGAGACGCAGTCTCTGGCTATCGTCAAGAAGGCAAGCTCCCGAAATCCTTACGAACTTATGCACTTCCCTCGTTCTGCCAACAACACGAGTGTTTGCCCCAGCCCTCAGGCGGAGCGACTCCGCAAACACATCAAGAAGTTTGCTAAAACGGTGCCAAAGAGTCCTTTGCAACACCAGCGGGCTCAAAAGCGGTTGAGGAAGAGAAACGAGGCTCCTCCACCAACACACAAGATCAGGCGACGACTTTTCACTCCCAGGTTTGCAACTGGCAGGCTCAGGCCAGGAGGCCAACGGTGGAGGAGAGTACTTGGCAAATACCGGACCACTCTATGTAGAGCAAGGGCGAGGTTCCTGACCCGGAAAGAAAGGCAGCGGTGGCGAAAGAGGCAGAGGAATAAGAAAAACATAAAGGTAGCTACGAGTTGTTCAAATGGACACGTAGTGACTGGACCGCAACCAAAACGTAAATCATCACGCAGATCAGCAAAAGATCGGTCATCTGAGCGTTTGGAGAACAGTTCTGCCACCGGTTCTGGGGACCAAACTCTGGAGCCTGTGGACGCAACCAAAGAGCAGAACCTCTGCTCTAAAGCCTGGAGTCCCGAGACACTGAAGGAATGCCGGGTGTTTCTGAGGAAGATCAACTCCCCGGACAACGAGTCAGCTGAGGAGGAGTGGGACTCCTGCACCGTGACACTGGACAACGGGTCCCCTTCTACATACCTCTTTGCAGGCAGGGAGAGGGAGCTGGTAGGGGTCGTTAAAGCTGTGAAAACTGAAAGAAAAAGGAGCGCCGCCTCAATGGAGCTCGCGAGTTCTGAACCTAAACCAGTCCAGGAGCCGGAGGAGATGCCAGTGGGGAGGCCGAACGGCAAATACAAAAGTCCCGGGGTTGCGTCTACTGAATCACCGCAACCGCCACCAGCGAAGATGTTGAGACAATCGCGAATGAGGGGCCTCACCGGGCCGAGATGGTGCGACTTTGTGTTTGGTAACTACCCCTCTTCTTTTATTGAATATCAACTTTTTGTCCGACATCAATTTCAAATCATGACAAAATGAAGTTGTGCTCTCTCTTTCTTCTCTGACAGAAACCTAAATGAAGCGTGAAGCCTCCCCGACCGGGGAACAGGACTGTGGTTTAACGTGGTGCCTTTGGACATTGAGCTGACCACGTGGACTGACCATCCCGCTATGGTTAAGTCTTACACTCAGCAATTATGTAGCAGTCTAACTTAACAAATGCTTGATGTTGCACTATTTTTATCCATGTATGTACAGAAATGTCTGATTGATTTTTTTTTTTTTATTATTATTATTATTCTAAACCTGCCTTTGTCTTTCTGAACGCGTTTAGTAGATCAAATTACGTCAGAGTTTTATTGGGATCATTGCTTTTACAGTGAGCCCGTGTTGGAAGGAAAGGCCAAGCTTTGATTGCATAAAGACAGAGCCATCTCCCCCAAAATACACCTCACTATCAAGGCCATCGGACAGTGGCCTTAAATTGTAAATCCTAACCTTAAACTATAAAAAAAAAATGCACAGCCCCAGAATCCCCTCCAAAAAATAATTTAATTATTTTTTTTCACGTAAAATGTCGTCACCCTTGCTTTGGCACAGTTTGAATTCCAAATTGCTCTTTATGTTTGTTTTTATATTTGACAAAATGATTCACAACTCCTCTCAATCCGAGCCTCGCTTGCCGTATCTTTCTTTGACGCTTCAGTCGAGCCAGCGGCCCCAAAACCCCGTGGTGTGAATGAAGGACCGAGCCCCAGCCCCATCCTCACCCGAACCACTAACTGTGTCTGGGGCCCAAACTTTAAAACGGTGTATTGAACTCCAGTAATTGGCCATCCACCTTGTACTAAAAACCAAATGGTTCATGTCATTCAAACAATATCTTCAAGTCTTGGCACCAAACTGCGGATTAGACCCCAACGGCCACGTTGTGAGTGACGACGTGATGGTACAGGTAGACGTGAAGCCATGAAGGAAAAGGCTTCCTGTGGTTGTCGTGAGAGTAGAACCCGATCCATCAGTTGGTTTGTGGGATCTGTCTTGTTTTAGTTCCGTGATCTTTGTGTATCTTTGTGTATCTTCTCGTTTTCACCCAAAGCAGATACTGTATGTTGGTGTCGGATCTACTTCTTGCACTATCCCATCTGAGATTATTAACCCCCACTACACAGATTCCTTCCCCATATTTTGCACATCCCGTGTCCCACTACCAAACCCTACTGTAAAACTAGAGAATCTATTTGGTGCAATACAAACCCAGATGATTTATCCATATGTAGTAATTATTTTATTGCTGACAGACGAATGGATGTTCACAAGTAACCGATGGCCTGGGATGTTACTTTAGTTTTTTTTTTCTTCATAGCCATGTAATGTGATCTTAAAGGATATTGCTCTTTTCTTTCCCACCTGCTTTATTCTCCTCAATGAAGCAGAAAAATAACAGATCCCTAATTGTCGTAATAACATTAAGTTGTTTTATCTTTATCATAAACGTACTAGCATTATTTACTGATTAAATGCAGGTGGGAAACGTGTTGCTGTTTAAGCTTTCCCTAGTGTTTCAGCGAGAGACGCCTACCTCCACTGGGGCTCGGCCTGCTGCTCTTCTAAATATCAACCGTGTGATAGACGAGGCCAGAGAGAGACCGCCGGGTAACACTAACCTCGGGATCACGCGAGAGGGGACAGTACATCCAAGATGTCTGGAGGTCAAAACTTAAACCTGTCGTGTGTGTGTCTGACGACCCTTGTATGTACGTCACTATGGTTGCCATTTCAACAGGAGGGATGTGGGGGGGCGGGGCCCAGTCTTGTGATCAGCGCTCTGTTGAAGAACCTGGTGCTAAACATCTGTTGTATATTTTCTTTATCATGTGTTTTTATATACGGTCCGTTTCAGATGCAACAAACAGGCGTCTGTGATTGGAACAATAAAGACTCTTTTGAAATAACCAGTTTGTTTGATTTACTTTGACATTAAAAATAAAATACAACCCATACTATTTCCATGGCGGAGTAGACACTCAAAGAAATGAATGGAATGTTTTCTTTTAGAATGGCACATCTGGTCTACCATGAGTTGGATTGTGTGTACTTTCATGAGCTAGTTATCCAGTCTGTGGCCAGGATGGTGGTCTCCAACGATGGGCTCCATTTAGAGTCAAATAGACCATAAAGCTTTAGGGCGGGGCTCCCTTGTGATTGACAGGTTGCTCCCTCGTCCACATGCTGTTGGGGTCTTTGATCAGAGAACATCATCCAGATGTTCAGAACCTTACCAACGACGTAGATGAAGGATGGCAGAACGCAACCCAACGTGACATACGGATCAAGAGGATGCCACGTTGTTGGCAACATTTATGGCAAATAAATATGACTTGGTGCTAAGCATGTTTTTATATGTATGAATAGTGTTCTTGGATACCATCTCAAATTGAACAAATAAAACAATACACTGATTTTGGCCATTTAAAATATATCTACCTTTTAAAATGTTTGAGTAGTGTAGTAAGATTTGACATTGCTCCTTTACCTGAGAGGAAACGCACTTCAATCTTTGGTTGAACATACAGAGCCAACGAGCTTTTATTGACATAATGACAAAACTAATGGAGGAAACATAACATATAAAAGAGTCAAAGGAGGCTCGGTTACATTTACTGACGTCAATTTGAGTATAAAAGAGAAAGTAACAAAAGTATTACTGGATTATATGAGACTGAAGCGCTTGAACATCAGCTGTCTACGACACGTTGGCCTCCTGGTTGATGAGGGTGTTGAGGTCCAGCTTGGTCTTCTCCAGAGCTGCAGTCTTGGCCCTCCGCGAGGGACGCACCACAGGAACCGACTCTGGAACATTTTCTCCATCGCTGTGGCCCAAAAAAAAGAGGGGACAGAAGAATATGAATGTGAAAGTGAAGCGATCGAATAGTGTACGTATTTCTAAAAGAGACGACGTCGTGTTCCCTCGTGCTGACGGGAGCCGACTGAACACGCTCACCTCTCCTCCGACGACTCGGCCCTCCTGCTCGGCCTCCGGCTCCCTTTGGCTGTGCCGACTTTCCTCGGACCTGTGCGCACAAGAGCTCGGGTTACCTCACAGCGCCGAGTCCACTGACTCAGGTAGACGAGGAGAGCACAGAACAACAACGCGCCATGTTTCTTAGTTACCTCTTTTGGCCCTCTTGGCAGATTTCGATGGATCGTCTGTTGCCGCCTCTGTGGACGGACAAAGACAGAGAATTCATATCCTTCGCAAAGACGCGGGTACAGAGGAGGAGCCGTTGGTGACGGGCGTCCAGCGGGTCGTTACTGAGCGTGCGAGCGTACCGTCTGCGTTGACGTCCAGCGGCTGCAGAGCGCTGGCGCTGAGGAGCTCGGCCTGCTCCCTCGCGTCCACGAGCTGATGATCCATTTTCTCCAGAGCGCGGAGACAGACGCGATCCTTCACCACCTGAGGAGACGGGAAATTAAACACCGGGCCTTTCAAGAGGCAGATTCATAGACGTAGAGAAACAGTACGAGTGTTCGGCCCAAACAAAACCTCACGGACTTTGAGGCGCGTTGCCCCGAGGTCCCCTGATTGTTGAGGTCTGCCCCACCGTGTTCGAGGGCTTTTTCCTCGCAGACATTTTGAAACAGTTATGAACATTTTCCTTCAGGTCAACATTTCTGCACACTTTGCCCACAATTCATAGCGATGTGACATTAAACACGGGGTTACCAGTGGAAGCCAGAGACGTAAAATAAAAATCGAGAGGACGGCACATGCGTGTTCAGCCTGGCATATTAAATCTACTCCACCGTCATAAGGTCAGTACATCCCATAACCGCTGATGGAGGCGGTACCTGAAGCAGCTGCTGCAGCAGCGTGTGCAGGTCCTTCCTCACGGTCTCGTCTCTGCTGAGCTCCAGGTTACTCAGAGTCTTGGCGTAGAGACGCACCTCGGGGGCGGCGGGGTCCTTCAACATCTCCCCACACATGCGCACCGCCAGGTAGTCGTGGACACACACCTCCTGCACACACACACACACACACACACACACACACACTCAGTCACCCGTTTGTCGTTGGCCTCGTCCAGCGGTTTGAGAGACAACCGGGAACTAAAGCTGCGCGTGACCCGACGCCAGCTGAAGCATTCAAGAGAACAAGTTACAAACCGTTTTTTTTTTTTTTATGTAAAGAAGAAATTAATATGCATTTTGTGTAAAGAAGGCAACGTAACGAGAAGCTCAGCGGGCCAACAAAACGTTCCCCGTGGTCCCGGGACGTTTCCTACCTCTGTGTTGGCCGAGGGCTTAATGAGGGCGCTGGGCCGGGTCAGCTCCACCAGCAGCTCCACCACGTTGTTGATGTCCACCTCGGCTAGCGGAGAGGTGGCCGGGGCGTACATCAGGGTCCTAACGGTGGGCAGGAAGGCCTCCTCCACGACCTCCTGGTGAACCCTAACGCAGACACGGCACGGAGACTTTAACTACAATACATACTACGACTTTATGATGTACTATAACCTTTTTTACCAAAAAAGGTCATAACATACTGTTCTATGACTTCTTCCATGGCATACTATCCTATGTTTTTGTTTAATGACATGTTTTTTTAACAATATAAAAGATCTCATAACATACTATTTTACCACCATTTATGACCAAACTATACTATGATTTCTTTGCTATACTATGAATTATAAAATATCATAAAGATACTTTTATCATGACTTTCTTTGAAAGAAAGTTTACTGTGACGCATTCTTTAATGACATTTTGTATGATATACCGACACCATATTAGTTTATATATATTTCATAACTAATTAATTCACCAAGGCAAGTAATAAACTAATAATAGGAGGACAGAAAAAACACGGGCGTAGTAAATTAAACCATCGTGGTTGGCGCGCGAGTGAGAGAGAGAGTGAGAGTGAGAGTGAGAGAGAGAGAGAGAGAGAGACCTGCTCTCGCGGGCGTAGAGCTGGAAGAAGACTCCGAGGCAGTGGCGCAGTCGGGTGTCGTCCTCCGTGACCGGGTTGTACCACAGCAGCACGAGGCGCGACAGCATCTTGGCACTGGAGATGCGGCCGGTGTACATCAGCTTGGCGAGGCCCTCCGCCGTCTCCGTGCGCAGGTCAGACACCTGGAAATGTGGCACACGCACAGACGGTCCAATAAAAAGCGTCTCCGGCTGCATCGCGTCCAGAGCAACTACACGCATGCTTCTGTTTATCCAGTAAACATTTCACCTCCCCGACCTCACCTCGCTGTCCAGGAACTCGGACAGCATCACGAGTATGCTCTGCGCCGTGTCCTCTGGTGCGTCTCCCTTCTCCTCGGCCGCCGGAGCGTCCTCCTCTTGTCGCTCTGGGGACTGAGAGGGAGGGACCGTCTGGGCGCCGGCCGTTTCGGAGAGCAGCTGGAAGCCAAACAGCAGCAGCAGGTCGATGATGGCCCGCAGAGCGCTGATACGGATCTTCACCTCATCCAGCTGGGCGATCTGAACACACACAGACACACACAGACACAGACACACACAGACACACACAGACACAGACACAGACACACACAGACACACTGTTCAACAATGTTTGCACCACCAGTACGAGATTCATGTCTGCGTTTTGGGGCGAGTGAACCAAAGTTACAGGTGAAAAGGGGATTCAGCTGAAAAGAAAAAAAGTGGTTTGGGGTTCTGGTTCCTCTTTAACGTGAAGCATGTTTATGAATGTACTTTGAACCGTGGGTGGAGGGAACACTCGTGCGTGGCATTACCTGCAGCAGCAGCACCATGTGGGTCTTGGCGAGCTCCTTGCTGTGCAGCGTGCACGTTCCCAGACAAACCACGGCCATGTTCCGGACAGCAGGGTGAGCGTTGGCTATGCTGGGCAGGACCTGAAGGACGGAGGGAAGAGAGACGTCAACACACTCTTACCGACTCAACACGGTGAAAACAAACTATGGGCAAATAACCACTGAACTTTCAATACAAATAATAAAATAATCCAGTTAAACATTAACTTTGGACAGAAGGTTGCAGAGAGACGAGCTAGACGAGCTGGAACAAAGTATGCAGTTCATTTTGTCATAATCTGCCTCAATCCTGGTGTTTAATACACAGATTAATTAATGCTTCATATTTCAACTGTCAGGTTGTGCGATACTGAAAAGTATGCTGTCCAATCAGAGAGCTAAAATAGATATGTGAATAAATAAGGAGAGAAAACTATGGCTATGCCTGAAGGTCCAGTCGGAGCTCGTGTCCTGTACGTCTACCGGCACGTCAAAGTGTAAAAAAAAAAGAAGAAAAAAAAGATTTTTTTTAAATTATATATATATAAAAAAATATATATATATATATATATAAAAATATAAAAACATATATATATAAAAATATATATAAAAAAAAAAAAATATACACACATATATATATATATATATATATATATATATATATATATATATATATATATAT
>JACSYO010000177.1:35000-42500 GCA_016806645.1 Ophiodon elongatus | reverse complement strand
GTCTCTGTGTGTGTGTGTGTGTGTGTGTGTGCGTGCGTGCGTGTGTGCGTGCGTGTGTGTGTGTGTGTGTGTGCAGCCCTGCTCTATAAGTGTGAGGCTCAGCGCTCCAGCTGTGGTCAGTGTCTCAAAGCTCCCACGGTCTTTGAATGCGGCTGGTGCTCTGAGAGCAGGAAGTGCCTCCTGAGGCAGCATTGCCCCTCGGCCGAGCAGAACTGGATGCACCACGGACGCCACAACCTGCGCTGCAGCCACCCGCGCATCACCAAGGTAGGGACTCGAACCCACGGCCTCCTCCTCCTCCTCCCACTGGGGAGGGGATGACACCATCAGCTCCTTGATCAGTTAGTTAAACAAAGGATCATTTATTTTATTTATTTTATTTATTTTATTTATTTTATTTATTTTATTTATTTTATTTATTTTATTTATTTTATTTATTTATTTATTTTTTTTATTCATGTATTAATTTATTTATGATTTATTGTTTAAGTATCAAGTTTGTGAGGATTTGATTTTTATTCATATTTATTTAAGTTATTGATCAGGAAACCTTTGGCTTTTGGGATTTGTGATTTATTTAAAATTATTTTGTCATATTTTTATAAACCAAACAACTA
The DNA here is from genome assembly GCA_016806645.1 of Ophiodon elongatus. Classification (NCBI taxonomy): domain Eukaryota; kingdom Metazoa; phylum Chordata; class Actinopteri; order Perciformes; family Hexagrammidae; genus Ophiodon; species Ophiodon elongatus. The sequence continues at coordinate 41,883 of JACSYO010000177.1, read as the reverse complement.
ATTGATTAATGAAGTTATTGATCTGGAATAAAAACATTTCAACACTTTCATCCTAAATCTACTGTTTAAATTTGTGAATTATTTCTAATCCATAATTGATAGGTGATCAACTTTGTTAAATAATAGATTATTGTAAAATTATAACTGTATAATTATATATTGTTATAATAATGTAAATATTTGATCATGTTCTCTATTTAACACAAAGACTGTTTTCTTTTACAACTCATTTCATAAATACTTCTATTTTTCTTTGATTAAGTTCATGAAACACTTCCTGCACAGATGTTTCACAATAAAAGCCCAACAGGAAGTGATTAAATATACTTCATACTTAAATATAAAGAGTTCCTGCTGATCCAAATGTTTTTATTGGTTGTATTTATATACAGTTAAAAGTGATTGATTCCCACCTGGTTAATTATTCACGAAGAAGGTAATAAATAATATTATAATATTTAGTTTGTATTAACAGTAAGTGAAAACAGGAGCAGATCAGAAAATAATAATAATAATATTAATACTATATATAATAATAATATTAATAATATGTCTAATAACATATATATAATAATCTATAATAATAATAATATTTAATAATAATAATATATAATAATAATAATGATACTATATAATATATAATAATATATAACAACAATAATAATACTATATAATAATAATTCTATTATTAATAATAATATATAATGACAATAATGATACTATATATAATCCTAAATGAAGGTAGGTATCTCCGTGTGATCATTATTGGTGCCCCCCCCCCCCCCACAGATCGACCCCCTGACCGGCCCCCGGGAGGGGGGCACCCGGGTCACCATCGAGGGGGAGAACCTGGGTCTGCAGGTGAAGGAGATCGCTCACGTCCAGGTGGCCGGAGTCCGATGTAACCCGGTACCCTCCCAGTACATCAGCGCTGAGAGGTCTGTCTGCCTGTCTGTCTGTCTGTCTGTCTGTCTGTCTGCCTGTCTGCCTGTCTGTCTGTCTGTCTGTCTGTCTGTCTGTCTGCCTGTCTGCCTGTCTGTCTGTCTGTCTGTCTGCCTGTCTGTCTGTCTGTCTGTCTGCCTGTCTGTCTGTCTGTCTGTCTGTCTCGCCTCGCCTGTCTGCCTGCCTGTCTGCTCTGTCTGTCTGCCTGTCTGCCTGTCTGTCTGCCTGCCTGTCTGTCTGTCTGTCTGTCTGTCTGCTGCCTGCCTGTGTCTGTCTGCCTGCCTGTCTGTCTGTCTGTCTGTCTGTCTGTCGTGCCTGTCTGTCTGTCTGTCTGTCTGTCCTGTCTGTCTGCCTGCCTGTCTCACTGCCTGTCTCCCTCTCCCTCAGGATCGTGTGTGACATGGCGGAGGCTCTCCTCCCTCACTCCCCAGGAGGAACGGTGGAGCTTTGTATCGGCGTCTGCAGCTCTGAGTACCGAACCCTCTCCACGCAGACGTACTCCTTCGTGGTGAGTTCATCCATACCGTTATATATATTTATATATACTTATATTTATATTTAAAGAAGTTCTTTATGATTTAATTTATTTAATTTATAGAATAAAAGTCATGACATGATAATAATTAATAATTCATATTAAACTGTAATAAACTATATCCCCCCCAGAGCCCCATGTTCTCCCGGGTCTCCCCAGAGAGGGGTCCTGTCTCCGGGGGAACCCGCCTCACGGTGACGGGTCGTAACCTGGCGGCTGGCAGCTCGGTGCTGGTGTCCATCGACCAGGAGGAGTGTCTGTTCGTCAAGTGAGTCCTCGCCTCCTGCTCCCTCGTTACCTCGGTACCAACACACCCTCTCATAGTCTAACTCCACCTGTCCGTCTCCCAGGCGAACCAATCGGGAGATCATCTGCATAACTCCCGCCTCCCCGTCGGGCGCCGGCCCCGCCCCCATCCGGCTGATGATTGACAAGGCCGAGGTGACGAGCTCTGAGATCAGATACGTCTTCACCGAGGACCCGACCGTCTCCGGCATCGAGCCTAACTGGACCATCCTCAAGTAGGTCACATGACCCCTCACATGACCCCTCACATGACCCCTCACATGACCCCTCACATTACCCCTCAGAGGATGAGCATCAGCTGAGTGTGTGTGTGTGTGTGTGTGTGTGTGTGTGTGTGTGTGTGTGTGTGTAGTGGCAGCACGGTGATAACGGTGACGGGAACCAACCTGATGACCATCCAGGAGCCCAAAGTCAGAGCCAAGTACGGAGGAGTAGAGACCAACAACGTAAGACCTGTCAATCACCCTGTAGCCCCGCCCTAAAGCATCCCCTGCTCTATGGTCTGGTAGAGACCTGTCAATCACCCTGTAGCCCCGCCCTAAAGCATCCCCTGCTCTATGGTCTGGTAGAGACCTGTCAATCACCCTGTAGCCCCGCCCTAAAGCATCCCCTGCTCTATGGTCTGTTTGTCAGATTTTCGTGTCAACTTTTATTTTTACAGCAGAAAATAAAGTGTGAAGATAAATAAACATATATAATATCTAAACATATTTAATAAACATATTTAATAAACATGAGATAACCTCCGACTCTCCTCCAGTTCTGCTCGTCAGTCAACGACAGCACGATGACGTGTTTGGCTCCTGGTTTACCAGAGGGGGCGCTGCGCCCCGACGAGTTCGGCTTCATCTTCGACCAGGTACACACACACACACACACTTCACACAACACACACACACAGTAGTAATGGTAGTACTCAGTCCCTGATGTTGCGTCATCGTTCTGGTCCAGGTCTCCGCTCTGCTGGTCCTGAACTCCACCCCCTTCATGCACTACCCCAACCCGACCTTTGACCCCCTGGGGAGCTCCGGGATCCTGGAGGTCAAACCAGGGTCACCCATTATCCTCAAGGTGAGTAAAAGTACAGGAAGTCAGGAGAAGAGACGAGCGGGGTTATGGTCGTGGGCGGGGTTAGGGGATGTGGGCGGGGTTGTGTGTGGGCGGGGTTAGGGGATGTGGGCGGGGTTAGGGGATGTGGGCGGGGTTGAGGACGCTGCTACAGCGCCACCTGTTGGCCAGAAGGCACCAGATTATTGGAGGTCACTCAGACATCATGTCGTACCTGTAATAGTACCTGTACTGTAGCAATAGTACCTGTAATAGTACCTGTACTAACAGTACCTGTGTCCCCAGGGGACACCCACTCCTCCTCCTGTCCTTTGTATTGTTACCTGTACTGTAGTAACAGTACCTGTAGTACCTGTACTGTAGTACCTGTACTGTAGTAACAGTACCTGTGTCTCCGTACTGTAGTACCCGTACTGTAGTAACAGTACCTGTAGTAACAGTACCTGTAGTACCTGTACTGTAGTAACAGTACCTGTGTCCCCGTACTGTAGTAACAGTACCTGTAGTACCTGTACTGTAGTACCTGTACTGTAGTAACAGTACCTGTGTCCCCCAGTACTGTAGTAACTGTACTTGTAGTACCTGTACTCCTGTGTCCCCGTACTGTAAATACCTGTACTGTAGTATGTACTTAGTAACAGTACCTGTAGTACCTGTACTTGTAACAGTACCTGTGTCCCCGTACTTAGTACCTGTACCTGTAGTACCCCAGTAACAGTACCTGTACTGTAGTACCTGTACTGTGGTAACAGTACCTAGTACCCTGTACTGTAGTACCAGCAGTAACAGTACCTGTACTGTAGTACCTGTACTGTGGTAACAGTACCTGTGTACCCGTACTGTAGTACCTGTACTGTAGTAACAGTACCTGTACTGTAGTACCTGTACTGTGGTAACAGTACCTGTGTCCCCAGGGGAAGAACCTCATCCCCCCGGCCCCCGGGTCCAGCCGGCTGAACTACACCGTTCTGATTGGAGAGGCTCCCTGTCTGCTCACCGTGTCAGAGAACCAGCTGCTCTGTGATTCGCCGGATCTCACCGGAGAACAGCGAGTCCTGGTGAGTAATGGGAGCTAAGCCCCGCCCCCTCCCTCATGATGGGAGCTAAGCCCCGCCTCCTCCCTGCTCCACCTGGCAGGGGTTCTTGCACCTGATTGGTTGATGGTCCAGACGCTTACTAATACTAATACTCATTATGAGGAGGAAAGGAGGTAAGGAAGGAGAGAAGGAGGGAGGATGAGATGAAAAAGAAAATGAGGAGAGGAGAGTAGAGTAGGAAGAAAGGAAATGAGGTCAGGATGAGGAAGGACATGATGAAGGAGAGAAAGAAAGGAGAGCAAAAAGGGAAGGAAGGAAGGAAGGAAGAGGAGATAAGGAAAGAAGAAACATGAAGAAGAGGAGGTGAGGGAGGAGGAAGAGATGAGGTGAGGGAGAAGGAAGAGAGGAGGAAGAAGAGAGGAGGAAGAGAGGAGGGAGGGAGGAGGAAGAGAGGAGGGAGGGAGGAGGGATCTTTATAAAGGTGAAAGTCATTAAATGCAGCCGCAGGGGATCATGGGTAATTGGTCTGATGTCACAGATCAGAGAGAGACACACACACACACACACCCACACACACACACACACACACACACACAGATGTTCAAAGGGAACAAAGAGAACAGACATTGATACATTATTAAAAGTATTGATTACTCATCAAAACAGAATGTCTTCTCCTCCTTCTTCTCCTTCTCCTTCTCCTCCTTCTTCTTCTCCTTCTTCTCTTTCTCCTCCTTCTCCTTCTTCTTCTCCTTCTTCTCCTTCTCCTTCTCCTCCTTCTCCTTCTCCTCCTTCTTCTCCTTCTCCTTCTCCTCCTTCTTCTCCTTCTCCTTCTCCTTCTCCTCCTTCTCCTTCTTCTCCTTCTCCTTCTCCTCCTTCTTCTCCTTCTCCTTCTCCTCCTTCTTCTTCTCCTTCTTCTCTTTCTCCTCCTTCTCCTTCTTCTTCTCCTTCTTCTCCTTCTCCTTCTCCTCCTTCTCCTTCTCCTCCTTCTTCTCCTTCTCCTTCTCCTCCTTCTTCTCCTTCTCCTTCTCCTTCTCCTCCTTCTCCTTCTTCTCCTTCTCCTTCTCCTCCTTCTTCTCCTTCTCCTTCTCCTCCTTCTTCTTCTCCTTCTTCTCTTTCTCCTCCTTCTCCTTCTTCTTCTCCTTCTTCTCCTTCTCCTTCTCCTCCTTCTCCTTCTCCTCCTTCTTCTCCTTCTCCTTCTCCTCCTTCTTCTCCTTCTCCTTCTCCTTCTCCTCCTTCTCCTTCTTCTCCTTCTCCTTCTCCTCCTTCTTCTCCTTCTCCTTCTCCTCCTTCTTCTTCTCCTTCTTCTCTTTCTCCTCCTTCTCCTTCTTCTTCTCCTTCTTCTCCTTCTCCTTCTCCTCCTTCTCCTTCTCCTCCTTCTTCTCCTTCTCCTTCTCCTCCTTCTTCTCCTCCTTCTTCTCCTTCTCCTTCTCCTCCTTCTTCTCTTTCTCCTTCTCCTTCTCCTCCTTCTTCTCTTTCTCCTTCTCCTCCTTCTCCTCCTTCTTCTCCTTCTCCTTCTTCTCCTTCTCCTCCTTCTTCTTCTTCTTCTTCTCTTTCTCCTCCTTCTTCTTCTTCTTCTTCTCTTTCTCCTCCTTCTCCTTCTCCTCCTTCTTCTCATTCTTCTTCTTCTTCTCTTTCTCCTTCTTCTCCTTCTTCTCCTCCTTCTTCTCCTTCTCCTTCTCCTCCTCCTTCTCCTTCTCCTCCTTCTTCTCCTCCTTCTTCTCCTTCTCCTTCTCCTCCTTCTTCTCTTTCTCCTTCTCCTTCTCCTCCTTCTTCTCCTTCTTCTCCTTCTCCTTCTCCTTCTTCTCCTTCTCCTCCTTCTTCTCCTTCTCCTTCTTCTCCTTCTCCTCCTTCTTCTTCTTCTTCTTCTCTTTCTCCTCCTTCTTCTTCTTCTTCTTCTCTTTCTCCTCCTTCTCCTTCTCCTCCTTCTTCTCATTCTTCTTCTTCTTCTCTTTCTCCTTCTTCTCCTTCTTCTCCTCCTTCTCCTTCTTCTCCTTCTCCTCCTTCTTCTCCTTCTTCTCCTTCTCCTTCTCCTCCTTCTTCTCCTTCTCCTTCTTCTCTTTCTCCTTCTCCTCCTTCTCCTTCTTCTCTTTCTCCTTCTCCTCCTTCTTCTCCTTCTTCTTCTTCTCTTTCTCCTCCTTCTTCTTCTCCTTCTTCTCTTTCTTCTCCTTCTCCTTCTTCTTCTCCTTCTTCTCCTTCTCCTTCTTCTTCTTCTTCTCCTTCTTCTTCTTCTTCTCCTTCTTCTCCTTCTTCTTCTTCTTCTCCTTCTTCTCCTTCTTCTCTTTCTTCTTCTTCTTTTTCTGTTTCTGATGAATTAATGATCTGAAGAGTCGTTATCAACTCGTCTTCATCATTTATTCATCAGATTGTTTTTATAATCAATGTTTAGAACCTAGAAGAGGAAACGCTTAAATAAAACATCAATACAGGAGACAGATAATGAATACACTTATAATAAGAATAAAGAGGAGGAGGAGGAGTCGCCCCCTGGTGGTCAGGAGAGAGAATGCAGCTTGAACCCTGATCTCTCTCTGTAGATCCTGGTCGGGGGTCTGGAGTACTCCCCCGGGACGCTCCACATCTACTCCGACAGCGCCCTGACGCTTCCCGCCATCATCGGCATCGGAGCGGGCGGCGGCGTGCTGCTCATCGCCATCATCGCCGTGCTCATCGCCTACAAGAGGAAGACCCGCGACGCCGACCGCACGCTGAAGCGCCTCCAGCTGCAGATGGACAACCTGGAGAGCCGCGTGGCCCTGGAGTGCAAGGAGGGTGAGTCCTGATCTCAAGGTCAACCAGGAACTAGAACACGTCTTTAGTGCAGAATAACTCAGTTATGATGCATTAACTCTCTGGGGTCGATTATATTAATTTCTCCGCGATAATACGTCACAGAAATATGGTTGAGATGTTTTCTGAATCCGTAGATTCTCTACTTCCGTGTCCTAGTTTTCACGAGATCATACGTGACTCACACAGCGAGTCAGGAGCATCG
>JACSYO010000177.1:17500-27500 GCA_016806645.1 Ophiodon elongatus | reverse complement strand
GTTACTTCGTACGTCCAGCAGTCCCGACAGTCTGAGATCCAGAGCGCCGATGATCACCCCGGACCAGGAGACAGGTACTGTAGTAGTAGTGGTGGTGGTAATAGTAGTAGTGGTGGTAGTATTAGTAGTGGTGGTAGTATTAGTAGTGGTGGTAGTAGTAGTGGTGGTAGTATTAGTAGTGGTGGTAGTATTAGTAGTGGTAATAGTAGTAGTGGTGGTAGTAGTAGTGGTGGTAGTATTAGTAGTGGTGGTAGTAGTAGTGGTGGTAGTATTAGTAGTGGTGGTAGTAGTGGTGGTGGTAGTAGTAGTGGTGGTAGTAGTAGTGGTGGTAGTAGTAGTGGTGGTAGTATTAGTATTAGTAGTAGTAGTGGTGGTGGTGGTAGTAGTAGTGGTGGTAGTATTAGTAGTGGTGGTATTAGTAGTGGTGGTAGTAGTAGTGGTGGTGGTAGTAGTAGTGGTATTAGTAGTGGTGGTAGTATTAGTAGTGGTGGTAGTATTAGTAGTAGTAGTGGTGGTAGTATTAGTAGTAGTAGTGGTGGTAGTATTAGTAGTGGTGGTAGACCAACTACAACCACTGTAGACCTGTTGTGTGTACTCTACAGTACCTGTTGTGTGTACTGTGTGTACTCTACTGTACCTGTTGTGTGTACTGTGTGTACTCTACTGTACTGTTGTGTGTACTGTGTGTACTCTACTGTACTGTTGTGTGTACTGTGTGTACTCTACTGTTCTGTCGTGGGCTTTCAGGGACTAAACTCTGGCACCTGGTGAAGAATCACGAGCACAGCGACCAGAGAGAAGGAGACCGAGGCAGCAAGATGGTGTCTGAGATCTACCTCACCCGCCTGCTGGCTACCAAGGTAACGGGCAGGGAGACAGGTGGCAGGGAGACAGGTAGCAGGGAGACAGGTAGCAGGGAGACAGGTAGCAGGGAGACAGGTAGCAGGGAGACACGTAGCAGGGAGACACGTAGCAGGGAGACACGTAGCAGGGAGACAGGTAGCAGGGAGACAGGTAGCAGGGAGACAGGTAGCAGGGAGACACGTAGCAGGGAGACACGTAGCAGGGAGACACGTAGCAGGGAGATACGTAGCAGGGAGACATGTAGCAGGGAGACACGTAGCAGGGAGATACGTAGCAGGGAGACACGTAGCAGGGAGACAGGTAGCAGGGAGACAGGTAGCAGGGAGACACGTAGCAGGGAGACACGTAGCAGGGAGACACGTAGCAGGGAGACACGTAGCAGGGAGACACGTAGCAGGGAGACACGTAGCAGGGAGACAGGTAGCAGGGAGACAGGTGGCAGGGAGACAGGTAGCAGGGAGACAGGTGGCAGGGAGACAGGTAGCAGGGAGACACGTAGCAGGGAGACAGGTGGCAGGGAGACAGGTGGCAGGGAGACATGTAGCAGGGAGACAGGTAGCAGGGAGACACGTAGCAGGGAGACATGTAGCAGGGAGACAGGTAGCAGGGAGACAGGTGGCAGGGAGACAGGTGGCAGGGAGACATGTAGCAGGGAGACAGGTAGCAGGGAGATATGTAGCAGGGAGACATGTAGCAGGGAGATATGTAGCAGGGACACAGGTAGCAGGGAGACAGGTAGCAGGGAGACAGGTAGATGACTTGGTGTAGATGAAGTGCATCTGAGGCTGATTGAATTAGTTCTGTGGGTAACATGCTAACCAGCTAATATTATGTAATAAACAGTGTAAAAGCTGATGGAGAGGTAGCTAACATGCTAGCATGTAGCTAACATGCTAACATGTAGCTAACATGTAGCTAACGTGATGCTGACATGAAGCTAACGTGATGCTAACATGAAGCTAACATGCTAACATGTGGCTAACATGAAGATAACATGCTATATGCATCCAATAGTTGTTGACACAGTTGTCCGTCCGGAGGCGTTTCTTTATTAATTTATTTGTTTATGTCCGGTTCCCTCACAGCGTGATCCATTTATTAAACCATTATTTACTCATTATTTAGTCATTTGATTCGGGGCTCAGATATTTAAGCAGTGCTTTGGTCCTCCCACCACCAGGGGACGCTGCAGAAGTTTGTGGACGATCTGTTTGAGACGGTGTTCAGCACCGCCCACCGGGGCTCTGCTCTCCCATTGGCCATCAAGTACATGTTCGACTTCCTGGACGAGCAGGCGGACAAACGTCAGATCAGCGACCCGGACGTCCGACACACCTGGAAGAGCAACTGGTGAGAGGACCTCCACGACTCCACCAGTTATGTTTACATCATGCACATGTTTATTAAAGCGTGGTTCCGTGTGTGCAGCCTTCCTCTCAGGTTCTGGGTGAACGTCATTAAGAACCCACAGTTCGTGTTCGACATCCACAAGAGCAGCATCACAGACGCCTGCCTGTCCGTGGTGGCTCAGACCTTCATGGACTCCTGCTCCACCTCCGAGCACCGGCTGGGGAAGGACTCGCCCTCCAACAAGCTGCTGTACGCCAAGGACATCCCCAACTACAAGAGCTGGGTGGAGAGGTAAGCAACCAAGCAACAATAGCAACCAAGCAACAATAGCAAGCAAGCAACAATAACAAGCAAGCAACAATAACAAGCAAGCAACAATAGCAACCAAGCAACAATAGCAAGCAAGCAACAATACAACAAGCAACAATAGCAAGCAAGCAACAATAACAACCAAGCAACAATAGCAACCAAGCAACAATAGCAAGCAAGCAACAATAACAAGCAAGCAACAATAGCAACCAAGCAACAATAGCAAGCAAGCAAGCAACAATAGCAAGCAAGCAACAATAACAAGCAAGCAACAATAACAACCAAGCAACAATAGCAAGCAAGCAACAATAACAACCAAGCAACAATAGCAACCAAGCAACAATAACAACCAAGCAACAATAGCAACCAAGCAACAATAGCAACCAAGCAACAATAACAACCAAGCAACAATAGCAACCAAGCAACAATAGCAACCAAGCAACAATAACAACCAAGCAACAACAACAAGCAAGCAACAATAACAACCAAGCAACAATAACAACCAAGCAACAATAGCAACCAAGCAACAATAACAACCAAGCAACAATAGCAACCAACCAACACTAACAAGCAAGCAACACTAACAACCAAGCAACAATAGTAACCAAGCAACAATAACAACCAAGCAACAATAGCAACCAAGCAACAATAACAACCAAGCAACAATAGCAACCAAGCAACAATAGCAACCAAGCAACAATAGTAACCAAGCAACAATAACAACCAAGCAACAATAGCAACCAAGCAACAATAGCAAGCAAGCAAGCAACAATAGCAAGCAAGCAACAATAACAACCAAGCAACAATAACAACCAAGCAACAATAGTAACCAAGCAACAATAGCAACCAAGCAACAATAGTAACCAAGCAACAATAGCAAGCAAGCAACAATAACAAGCAAGCAACAATAGCAACCAAGCAACAATAGCAACCAAGCAACAATAGCAAGCAAGCAACAATAACAAGCAAGCAACAATAGCAACCAAGCAACAATAGCAAGCAAGCAACAATAACAAGCAAGCAACAATAACAAGCAAGCAACAATAGCAACCAAGCAACAATAGCAAGCAAGCAACAATAACAACCAAGCAACAATAGCAACCAAGCAACAATAACAACCAAGCAACAATAGCAACCAAGCAACAATAGCAAGCAAGCAACAATAACAACCAAGCAACAATAGCAACCAAGCAACAATAGCAACAAGCAACAATAACAACCAAGCAACAATAACAAGCAAGCAACAATAGCAACCAAGCAACAATAGCAAGCAAGCAACAATAGCAAGCAAGCAACAATAACAACAAGCAACAATAACAACCAAGCAACAATAAACAACAACAACAAGCAACAATAGAACCAACAACAATACAAAAGCAACAATAACAACAAGCAACAATAGCAACCAAGCAACAATAGCAACCAAGCAACAATAGCAAGCAAGCAACAATAACAACCAAGCAACAATAGCAACCAAGCAACAATAGCAAGCAAGCAACAATAACAAGCAAGCAACAATAACAAGCAAGCAACAATAGCAACCAAGCAACAATAGCAAGCAAGCAAGCAACAATAGCAAGCAAGCAACAATAACAACCAAGCAACAATAACAACCAAGCAACAATAGCAACCAAGCAACAATAGCAACAATAGCAACCAAGCAACAATAGCAACCAAGCAACAATAACAACCAAGCAACAATAGCAACCAAGCAACAATAGCAAGCAAGCAACAATAACAAGCAAGCAACAATAGCAACCAAGCAACAATAGCAAGCAAGCAACAATAACAAGCAAGCAACAATAACAAGCAAGCAACAATAGCAACCAAGCAACAATAGCAAGCAAGCAAGCAACAATAGCAAGCAAGCAACAATAACAAGCAAGCAACAATAACAACCAAGCAACAATAGCAACCAAGCAACAATAACAACAAGCAACAATAGCAACCAAGCAACAATAACAACCAAGCAACAATAGCAACCAAGCAACCAATAACAACCAAGCAACAATAGCAACCAAGCAACAATAACAACCAAGCAACAATAGCAACCAAGCAACAATAACAACCAAGCAACAATAACAACCAAGCAACAATAGCAACCAAGCAACAATAACAACCAAGCAACATACAATAACAACCAAGCAACAATAGCAACCAAGCAACAATAACAACCAAGCAACAATAGCAACCAACCAACACTAACAAGCAAGCAACACTAACAACCAAGCAACAATAGTAAGCAAGCAACAATAACAACCAAGCAACAATAGCAACCAAGCAACAATAGTAACCAAGCAACAATAACAACCAAGCAACAATAGCAACCAAGCAACAATAGTAACCAAGCAACAATAACAACCAAGCAACAATAGCAACCAAGCAACAATAGCAACCAAGCAACAATAGTAAGCAAGCAACAATAACAACCAAGCAACAATAGCAACCAAGCAACAATAGTAACCAAGCAACAATAGCAACCAAGCAACAATAGCAACCAAGCAACAATAGTAACCAAGCAACAATAACAACCAAGCAACAATAGCAACCAAGCAACAATAACAACCAAGCAACAATAGTAACCAAGCAACAATAACAACCAATGGAATAAAGATGAATCACTAGAAAGCTATAATTTAGTAGCAGACTCCATCAATAAGAGAACTGCATATTAATTAGTGTTGAAGACTAATTATCTGTGTGTGTGTGTGTGTGTGTGTGTGTGTGTGTGTGTGTGTGTGTGTGTGTGTGTGTGTGTGTAGGTACTACAGGGATATAGCGAAGATGCCCAGCATCAGCGATCAGGACATGGACGCCTACCTGGTGGAGCAGTCCCGTCTGCACGGCACCGAGTTCAACACACTGAGCGCGCTCAGTGAGCTCTACTTCTACATCAACAAGTACAAGGAAGAGGTGAGGGGGGGGTTAAGGGGCGGGGGGGGGGGTGTAACAGTGTGAAGTAAACTACTGACGATCGTCAGGAGGTTCCCTTCAGTTACATGACGATGCGTTCAGGCTCCCTTCAGTTACATGACGATGCGTTCAGGCTCCCTTCAGTTACATGGTCCCTTCAGTTACATGACGATGCGTTCAGGCTCCCTTCAGTTACATGACGATGCGTTCAGGCTCCCTTCAGTTACATGGTGATGCGTTCAGGCTCCCTTCAGTTACATGACGATGCGTTCAGGCTCCCTTCAGTTACATGACGATGCGTTCAGGCTCCCTTCAGTTACATGACGATGCGTTCAGGCTCCCTTCAGTTACATGACGATGCGTTCAGGCTCCCTTCAGTTACATGACGATGCGTTCAGGCTCCCTTCAGTTACATGGTGATGCGTTCAGGCTCCCTTCAGTTACATGACGATGCGTTCAGGCTCCCTTCAGTTACATGACGATGCGTTCAGGCTCCCTTCAGTTACATGGTGATATAATAAATCAGATGTTTTCACATGAATATAAAATAGATATTAGAGATGAATTATGAGCTTTTTAACTTCCTAACACGCTCTCAGCTCATTATTAGACTTCATTAACACCAAGAATGAATATAAAATTATATATTTTATTTACTTATCATCTGAATTATGTTTTTATGAAGAAAAAAAGTAAAAAAGTAAAAGTATAACATTTAGTATATTTGATGGTTTGACTCCAGCTGCTGTAACTAAACATCAAAGGGATCTGTATCTGTTCATATGGCAATAAAAGTCATCAGGAGTCTAAAAGTAATATTTTATTACATATATGTTGTATTCAAAGATGATTTATTGTCGTTCTGCAACACCAGGAAATGAAGTCGTATCCGAGTCTCTTCACTAGAAACACAAGACAAAGGGTTCTGGGTCACGACCCAAAGATCCACACTGAGGGTTCAGATGCATGAATGAAGGTCTTTGTGGGGCGGTGACTCGGTCTCTGGCCATGAAGACCTTCACACAAAGGGTTAGGAACCACTGAAGGGAAAGTCAGGGTTCATTGGGATTCATCCGTTAGGAACTATAGATAGGAACCATAGATAGGAACCATAGATAGGAACCATAGATATCTGTAGGAAAGGTCATGGAGATCCATCCGATCTTCACTGGGATGTTTCAGGCTGGACAGTGTTGACGTCCATGGAACCAGAGCCGCTGTGCCCGAGAGGCCGATCAGACCGAGACACGTTGGTACAGGGATGTTCAGACATGGAGATCTAGCTCCACTACCACTAATCTCGATGTCCGGTCTTCCACATCTACCGGCATAGAAACAGGAAGTCAGTGGTGAAGAGGTGAAGCCTCTTGCTGGATTTGATCAGCTGCCTCGGTCCAGAGTGACAGTAGGGAGAAGGTTCTAAATATTTTAACTTTTATGCGCGTCTTGAAACCGCTTTAAGAAAGCAGCGCAAGAGAGGAGCGACGCCGGGCGTCGTACCGAAGGGAACGAGTGTTTTAGGGCGACGCCGGGCCTTTAGCAATCAATCAACAGCCATTCACCAGCTGATTGATTTAAAGACCGATTAACTGGATGACCCAACTACCTCCGGTCGGTTGGGTTCCCCTCCTCGGTGTGATCGGCCCCTAAAAGTGTTATAATCTAATGAGCAGACAGCATTTAATATAATAACAATAACATTCTGAATATGTAGAATACACATCAGTGATGTTAGAGACACATGATGTCATGGTTGTGTTGGAGGCATTGTTTTGTTGGAGGCATTGTTTTGTTGGAGGCATTGTTTTGTTGGAGGCATTGTTTTGTTGGAGGCATTGTTTTGTTGGAGGCATTGGTTTGTTGGAGCCATTGGTTTCATCCGTCATGTCTTTCCTCCGTCTCTCAGATCCTGACGGCGTTGGACCGGGACGGGTACTGTCGCAAACACAAGCTGAGGCACAAACTGGAGCAAGCCATCAACCTGATGTCCGGGAGCAGCTGAGAGGAGGGGGGGGACGATGGACCGATGGACTGATGGACTGATGGGGTGGGGTGGGGTGGGGTGGGGGGGTTAAGAAGAATGGGGGAGGGGGGAGTGAAGGCCTTGTGTTTTCTGAACTGTGTAAACAGTCAGCTGAACTGCTCAGTGTTGGAGCTGTCGGCCTTTTAGCAATCAATCCTGCAGCCGGTCACCTGGACGGCGGCGACCCGACTACCTCCGTTCGGTTGGGTTTGGATACAACGCGACTTCAACTGGACTGAAGTCCAACAACAAACCTTCAAGATGCATCTGTCGGTTTGGATTTGATTTAAATTCCCTGCAGGTAGAAGCAGGGATCAGAGCGAGGGGGGAAGACCTGGAAACGAAGCTAAAGACGATGTGAGGACTAATCGATCCTGACTTCAGGATCCACAGCTCGGTTGGGATCTTTTCAGACGCTTGGTCGAAAAGCAAAAGGTCAAGTCAAGTTTCCGTCAAAGCTTCTGTTCTGGTCTGAAGAATCCAGAACAGAAGCTGATGATCCGAAGGTCCGAGGGAGGACTTTACCTCGAGAGTCTCTTCGAAGTCCAGAAGAATCCGGGCTGAATACCAAAAGGTCAAGTCGAGGCTGACCGCGTTACTTTGTCCTCATCTTGAATCCTCGAATGGAAGCATCCGGATTCCCTGCAGGAAGTTCAGGTCCAGTTTTAAGGAAGGAAGCGTCTAGTCGGCGAAGGATTCGGGAAGTTGTTTCAAGCTTTAACGAAAGAGAAGGAAGCAAATAAACGGTTGACCTTCCCTCACCTTGAAGTCACTGCTTCGTCTCAGAGGAAGTGGAATCCAGGAGGAAATGAAGTAGAGGACTTGACTTGACCTCGGACTGTTCGGCGAAGCCTCGTCAGGATCCAGAAGTTTCTAAGTTGCTGTATAACCACTCAATGTTTATTCTCTGGACAATCACTCTGTACCACAGCACACTGAGCCCGATGCCTACCGACCGACCAGTACCTGTGTCCATGAACCCGTCCTCTCCCGCATCCTCCTCTCCTTTCCTTCTATCCTCAACTCCTCAGAATCTCACCTCCTACTTTGCTTTACCCGATTCTCCTCTATCGTCCCCTCTCCTTTCCATCCTTACCCCTTACCCCACCCCCTCACCCCCTACCCCCCCACCCCACTCGAGACCTCTCATTGGTCAGTCCTGCTGGCCTCTGGCCATCCTATTGGCCAGGAAGACTCTTTAGTAATGTACTGCCCGACCAATCAAGACTGTGGAATTCGCCAGAATCATGAATAATTAAACAGAAATGAATCCAGAATTACGTTTTGAATACATTCCAGCACAGGCAAAGGTCTGTAAATAAGCAGGTTGACTCGCTAACGCTAACGTGGACTGACCGCCATGTTTCAGGACCAGAACCTGGAGAATGGGGTTCTGGATTCAGCGCCAGTCGGTGAACTTTGACGCCGGTTGGTTGCGGATCGCTTTCTTGTCGAGCCTTGCACATCCACCCACATCCAGCCATGCTCTACAGCGCCATGCTAACCGTGCTAACCGTGCTAACCGTGCCAGGGGAATACTGTGCAGAGCTACAAGCCCAGTGCCATGTAAAGACCGGACCGGATCGCGTCAGAACTGGACCGGACTCGGACCAAAACCGGAACAAAAACCACCTGAAATGGAGTTTTAACCGGACCGGACTCAAGGACTTTTAAGACTTGTGGCCATAATTGTAAACAACAAAAAAGAAAGATGATAATAATAATAATAATGATAATAATAATAATAATGATGATAAAGTATAAAAGTTAAAAAAGAATACAAAAAGAAAGGAGAAAAAAAAGAAATATTGAAATGTTAACATGTAATAAGAACTTTGTGGATTTGACAGTTTGGATTTTAAGGAGCTGAACTTGTATAAAGCTGAACATTCTGCTGCATCAGAGTCTGGAGACCGAGAGAGAGCCAGGAGACCGAGACCCGACCCCCAGACCACATCGGACCGGACCGGATCCAACCAGACCGGATCCAACTGGACTGAACTCTACAGCTGCTCGACGGAGGAAAAACAAACTTTTTGGTACTTTTTTCTTGCCAAACTGGATGTTTGTTTGACAGCAGCGGGTTGGAGGGGCAGGGGGGGTAAATTGTTGCATGTGGAGCCTCGATTTGGGGTTTTTGTTTTGATGAGCTCTTGTACGTCCTGAAGAAGAACCAGGGTGCCGCCACACGGAGGAATCAACGTTAGAACATGGCAATGCTGCCTCCATCCCCCCTTTAGACCCTCACCCCCCCCTTTAGACCCCCACCCCCCTTTAGACCCCCATCCCCTTTAGACCCCCATCCCCTTTAGACCCTCCTTTAGACCCTCAACCCCCCCTTTAGACCCTCACCCCCCCCTTTAGACCCTCATTCCCCCTTTAGACCCTCATCCCCCCCCTTTCTGTGGTGGAACATTGTCTCTTCACACTACCGGATCATATTTATTGCTCAGAGGTTCTTTTGAGTCTAAATTAAAGTTCGATGATATTTGACCTTTTAAAACCTCTCAGCAGGTTTTAGTCCCCATAAATATATTTTAT
>JACSYO010000177.1:10000-15000 GCA_016806645.1 Ophiodon elongatus | reverse complement strand
TTAAAGTCTGTGGACCAATCAGAAGCTGTGGTGGTCGTTTCCCATCATGCCCTCGTTAGCTGAGGAGACGGGTCGATCGATTTGATTGGTTGGAATCATCCAACAGACTCACAAAGGGGGGGGGTCTCGAGAGGGGGGGTTCTGACCGATAAGAGATCAAACCCCATGAACGATCCATTCGTAGATTATCATTAATAATCAGATTTAGAATAATTGCACTGACCTCCCGTTGAAAATCTCTGGGAATTGACTGACCCCGCCCCCTTTTTAAGCCCCTCCCACTCCAGACAGACGACTGGTTGGCTGACAGGCGAGTCGAGCCGACAGTCGAGCCGACAGCCAATCCCAGCGGGTTTCATTGTACCATAGCAACAGCAAAACCACTGGACTCCCTGAAGCCTGAAGGAGAGTCAGATGTCTTTACTGTACCATAATATGATTATTATTATTATTATTAATATTATTAATATGATTATTAATATTATTATTCTGAGCCGGTGCTTCTCAGCTGCTGCAGGATCCCGATCCTCCGTTCAGACTCAATCTGGGAGGCACTTGTCTGAACAAAGTCCAGACTTTTAAAATACACCAGACCCTCGTTGGGTCCTCTTTGGGTCCTCGTCTGGGTCCCCTTTGGGTCCTCATCTGGGTCCTCATTAGGTCCCCTTTGGGTCCTCTTTGGGTCCTCGTCTGGGTCCTCATTGGGTCCCCTTTGGGTCCTCGTTGGGTTCTCGTCTGGGTCCCCTTTGGGTCCTCATCTGGGTCCTCATTAGGTCCCCTTTGGGTCCTCTTTGGGTCCTCGTCTGGGTCCCCTTTGGGTCCTCATCTGGGTCCTCATTAGGTCCCCTTTGGGTCCTCTTTGGGTCCTCATCTGGGTCCTCATTAGGTCCCCTTTGGGTCCTCGTCTGGGTCCTCATTGGGTCCCCTTTGGGTCCTCGTTGGGTCCTCGTCGGGTCCCTGAGCCGCGGGTTGAGAAGCACCGCTCACACTGGATCTTGTGTCTTAGTTCGGGGCGGATCGTTCATTCAGGCGTCGGATCGCGAGGCGTCACGACGTCATTGGCTAACAGACCGTGTACGTGATGACATCACAGCTCCTCCCGCCTCATTCACTCTGCCTGGAAACACACGTCGCCTTGATGCAGCGCTTTCCAGGATGTAGTCAGGGCCCATGTTTTGATACCATTTGCCATTGCCTTGTTTTTTATTTTTATTTTTATTTTTGCTGAGTTAAAAATGTAATAATGATGATGATGAGAATCTTCTTCATGTAATAGCCTGTGTCCGTTTTTATACCATTGCCATTGCCTTCTGCTGAGTTTGTATATTTGTGTGATTTCACTAAAGTGTAATGGAAAAGTTTGACTCCAGTTTCATTGTTTTTATTATTCAGACTTTTTCTTTAGTTTAGAGACGTTCTACCTGATGGGTCAAAGAAACAGGAAGCTTAGATTTAAACAGAAACAACTTCCTGTCTCAGTTTCACAATAAAAGCATCCTAGAACGAGCTGGAGTGAACTTCTTCAGACTTCTCAGTAGAAACAGAAGGTGATCAGCTGATATCAACTGATCAATAATCAAACTAATTAAACATCAATAATCAAACTGGACAGGATGGTCATGTGACTCTCAGGAAGTTTGAATCATTTCATTCGAAATAAAACGTCTTACCTGGTAGAATAGTGATTATAGAAGAAAAGAAGATCATCAATATGTCATCAATAAATAAGACGTATTGTACCTTTAAATGTCAAAATGTTTGAGGAACAGAAACAACGGTTTTATTCCGTGTTTTAATGGTTCACAGACGATTCTATCTTCAGGAAATACACCAGAGACAACAACAACAACAACAACAAAACAACAACAACAACAACAACAAAAAACAACAACAACAACAACAAAAAAAGACAGACAGACAGACAGACAGACAGACAGAGAGACAGACAGACAGACAGACAGACAGACAGAGAGAGAGACAGACAGACAGACAGACAGACAGACAGAGAGACAGACAGACAGACAGACAGACAGACAGGCAGACAGACAGAGAGACAGACAGAGAGACAGAGAGACAGCTTTGAGGTTTGGAACAAAATGACATCATCTTTTCTTTTTAGTCCAGCGTTCTAATTTCTTGCTGAACTCGTGAACCCACATGTTGGAACACTTCTGGTTCTCATGTTGGAATGCGGCCGCATGAATGAAAATATATTTAAATGAATTCAGAGAATCTTCCTCATCGGACATCAAAGAAACAGGAAACAGTTTTCAGGGTTCAACACATCAGAGAGCTTCACTGTCGATCATCTCAGGAAATATACATTTACATAGAAGAAAGAGTTTATTTCAGTTCATCAACACTTTCATGACTTTCTGATTCTTCTCTTCATAAACAATTGAGAGAAGAATTCAAGGAAACACGTTGAGAACTGGAATATGAAAGATGATGTTTTAGGGGTTAAGTTTTCCTTTAATGGACGTAATCTAATACACATACAGACGACTGCAGTAGATTGTAAAACATTATTATTCCAACGC
Source organism: Ophiodon elongatus (assembly GCA_016806645.1). NCBI lineage: Eukaryota > Metazoa > Chordata > Actinopteri > Perciformes > Hexagrammidae > Ophiodon > Ophiodon elongatus. Next base: position 12,460 of record JACSYO010000177.1, on the reverse strand, counting down.
TCTACAGCATGGTGAACATTTGTGTCCTGTATTGTTTCAATGGTATTTAATCAATATTTAAAGGCAGCGATGTGATTGGCTGACCCGGTTCTGCTCAGCTGATCCTGTTTGAGGACAGAAGTCTCCGGGTTGATCCGGTTCTAGGTGTCCAGGTGAGGACAGTCATCAGCCGGTCCAAAGTCCACGAGAGACAACAGCCGTCTTCAGGAGGAGAGTGAGAGTAAACACAGTTCTGACAAAACAACCAAAAGGTTCAGTGTGTTCCAGGAAATAGACCGATGCTAAACCTCTGAAGTCCCACTCTGGTAAAAGCTAGTGACGTGGTTCGTGTTTCATAAAAACATGACGTAATATCACAACTACACTTCCTGAGTTGATTTTTAAAATAAGAATATATGAGATCTTATCGGCTGTGGCGGACTCCTCCTCCACTTCCTGTAATTCAACATTGTCATCGTGGTGTGTGACAACATCACCAACGACGTCAACAACGACGTCACCAACAACGTCAACAACGACGTCACCAACAACGTGACAACGACGTCACCAACAACGTGACAACGACGTCACCAACGACGTCAACAACGACGTCACCAACGACGTCAACAACAACGTGACAACGACGTCACCAACAACGTGACAACAACGTCACCAACAACGTGACAACAACGTCACCAACAACGTGACAACGACGTCACCAACGACGTCAACAACGACGTCACCAACGACGTCAACAACGACGTCACCAACAACGTGACAACGACGTCACCAACGACGTCAACAACGACGTCACCAACGACGTCAACAACAACGTGACAACAACGTCACCAACAACGTGACAACAACGTCACCAACAACGTGACAACGACGTCACCAACGACGTCAACAACGACGTCACCAACGACGTCAACAACGACGTCACCAACAACGTGACAACGACGTCACCAACGACGTCAACAACGACGTCACCAACGACGTCAACAACAACGTGACAACAACGTCACCAACAACGTGACAACAACGTCACCAACAACGTGACAACAACGTCACCAACGACGTGACAACAACATCACCAACAACGTGACAACAACGTCACCAACAACGTGACAACAACGTCACCAACAACGTGACAACGACGTCACCAACGACGTCAACAACAACGTCACGAACGACGTCAACAACAACGTGACAACAACGTCACCAACAACGTGACAACAACGTCACCAACAACGTGACAACAACGTCACCAACGACGTCAACAACGACGTCACCAACGACGTCAACAACAACGTGACAACAACGTCACTAACAACGTGACAACAACGTCAACAACAACGTCAACAACGACATCACCAACGACGTCAACAACAACGTGACAACAACGTCACCAACAACGTGACAACAACGTCACCAACAACGTGACAACAACGTCACCAACAACGTGACAACGTCAACAACAACGTCAACAACAACGTGACAATGTCACCAACAACGTCACCAACAACGTGACAACAACGTGACAACAACGTCAACAACGACGTCAACAACGACGTGACAACAACGTCAACAACGACGTCAACAACGACGTCACCAACGACGTCAACAACAACGTGACAACGATGTCACCAACAATGTGACAACAATGTCACCAACAACGTCACCAACAACGTGACAACAACGTCACCAACGACGTCAACAACGACGTCACCAACCACGTGACAACAACGTCAACAACAACATCAACAACGACGTCAACAACAACGTCAACAACAACGTGACGACATCACCAACGACGTCACCAACAACGCCACCAACAACGTGACAACAACGTCACCAACAACGTGACAACGTCACCAACAACATCAACAAAAACGTCACAACAACGTCACCAACAACGTGACGACGTCAACAACGACGTCACCAACAACGTCACCAACAACGTCACCAAAGATGTCACCAACAATGTGACAACAATGTCACCAACAACGTCACCAACAACGTGACAACAACGTCACCAAAGATGTCACCAACAATGTGACAACAATGTCACCAACAACGTCACCAACAACGTGACAACAACGTCACCAACGACGTCACCAACGACGTCAACAACGACGTCACCAACGACATCACCAACAACGTCCCCAACGTCAACAACGACGTCACCAACAACGTGACAACAACGTGACAACAATGTGACAACAACGTCACCAACAACGTCACAAACAACGTCACCAACAACGTGACAACAACGTCACAAACAACGTGACAACAACGTCACCAACAACATGACAACAACGTCACCAACGACGTCACCAACAACGTGACAACGACGTCACCAACAACATGACAACGTGACCAACAATGTGACAATAATGTCACCAACAACGTCACCAACAACGTGACAACAACGTCACCATCAACGTCAACACCGTCAACAACGACGTCACCAACAACGTG